>JABUQX010070695.1:45000-59032 GCA_015478945.1 Trachelipus rathkii | reverse complement strand
TAAATATCATATTATATATTATATCATATATATATATAGTATATATATATATATATATATATATATATTATAGATATATATATATTATATATATAACATATATATATATTACTTATATAATAATTATATAAATATATTATATACTATATATATTATATATATATATATATATATATATAATAATTATATATATTATATATACTATTAATATATATAATATAATAAGTGTGTTTGTGGATTGACGATATATATGTAATATTTTAAAGAATGATATGAAGAATACTGATTTTATTATTGGTTTACTTTAGATTGTTTATGGTGTCAAATTTCAATGATTTTGTTGTTATTGAACTAATGTAAACATTAGAATATTTTACTTAACGTTAAAAAACAAAATCTTTTAAAAATTTCTTTACGGGTTTTCCTCAAAGGTCTGTTGACATATATTGCATCAACTATATATATATATATATATATATTATAGATATATTATATATATATATATATATATATATATATAATATATATATAATATATATATTATATACTCATATATATATATTATTATATATATTATATAATAATATATATAGTATATATATATATATATATATATATATATATATATATATATATTATATACATATATATATATGATACTTCACACTGTTGTATTTTATAAGTAATGAACTTTGTGCTTAATGTCGTAGCTGTTTATTTCGGTTTATATAGTTATTAGGTATACATAATTATTGATTTACTATGTTTTTTTATCTTATACTACTGGGTAGGGTGATTTATATATTATACCTATGGTTTTAAGATACTTATGATATATATGTATATATTATAAGAACATTATTAATAAGGCTAAAAAAAACTTTTTACATTTATTAGGGCATATATTATATCTAGTAGTTATTGTATATGATAATCAGTATTGATAACTTTAATAGGTATTACGTATATATAAATTATATATATCCATGTATGAGATGAGCATGATTGAAATATTATTTATACCTATATTACTGAGAGTAATACTAGTAATAAATTTAAGTATTATATATAATTAGATATGTTTTAATTAATTAGATTAGAGGTTATTTTGCATAAATAAGTTATATATATATATATATATTATATATATATAGTGAATTTAAAGTATTATTAACGTATAATTAGTTGTCATTCTTATATGGCATTGATAATGTTTTATATTCACTCGAATAGATACAGATTTGGTGTTTAAGCTGATTAATTCAGTTTGTTCGTCTTCTCTTCAAAGTATTGATTATTAATTTGGTAATTTTGAACTTATATAATTTTGTTTGCGCTAATTTTGGTTTTATTCCATCACTCGTTTAATAGAGCTAAGTGTTAATGACAAGATTTTGTGTCATATCTAAAATGTCTTTGTGGCTAGACGTTGAGATGAAGAAGGGGTGTGGATATCATTATTGGTTCGTTATGGTTCATGATGATCTGGAAATGTAATTTCTGGTTAATTTTATGAAATTATTTAATTACTAGAGTTGTGCACAAAAAAACTTTATAGTTTGCAACAAGCAATTTTTGATTTATGCTAATTCTATATTAGAATTCAATATGGTGATAGATTACTAATGATATATAGTAATACTTACACAAGGTTGTAGTATATTATAAATATTATTTGAATAATTATATAATAATAATAGTTATATTACTATTAGTTATAATAATGAGTTAAATCAAACTATCTTAATGTAGTATAATGTATTCAGTGTATAAAAAAAGTGTAAGTAGGTTATGTCTTTGTATGTTTATATTAAATCAATCATAATGGTTATAGTTACTTTACTGTTTGTAAGTATATGAATTTGTTAATATTTACTGTATATTTCCTGAGTTTAATTAAGATAATAGTATTGATTAGTATATGATTTTATATAGTTAAATGTAAATCAGTTAATTTTCGTTAGTTTATCGTGGTATAGATTTGAATGGTCATATGTTTGCTTATTTGATGTATTTAGTAGAAAAACTATTTTAGATTACTCAGTTAGCTCAATTATATATATTTCAAATTTTGTATAGTATCTAATCAGTTTAATGAATTATTTTACACTAAAACCACTTATATTATGTAATTAATAAATTTTATTAGTATATATAATTAATTAATCTATATATATTATAGTAGTTATTTAATTAGTAAAACTGTGTATATTATAATATACGTTATATATATAGAATAAAGTTATGTCATATAAGTATAATGGATTTACCTGATGATTTACTGCACACTCCACTGCTCCTCAGTTATACTCCGATATATGTCTATACTAAGCTGTTGTTAAAGTATGGATCTTTGTTTAATGTGTTTAGTACATATTACAATATTCATTCTAATCTCAGTATATTGAATATATTATAGACATTCTTTTTAAATCATGATCATATATAATAATTTTTATAGTTATGTATTAAATTATACCTATCTAAGTATTATATTGAGTTTAATAATATTATAGCAATATCCCATATACAGTAATTTATGGTAGTTAATATGGTAGTAATTATTGAGTAGTGAGGTTATAATATGGTTAATTAATATAATGGTTAGTATGGTTATACATTATGAATTTTTTATATTAGATTTAACAGGTATATATATATATATATATATTATATATGTATAGTGTATATTATATATATATAGTATGTATAAAAAATTATTAAATAATTTCTATTTATATTAGAATATAGTAATATTATGATTTTAAAAATGATATACCTAGTAAAATTTAGTAATAATAAATAAATAACTGTATATATATATATATTAAATAGCTAATAATATATTATAATAAATAAACAATATATATATATATAATTGTTAAATAATAAGATTTAGTATTCTTCTTTATAGAAATAATATAATGTTATTATAACAGGTAATAATATATTATATAATGACTAATGTATAATATATCACTATATATTAAAGTAATCAACTATATATTTAATAGTATAATTTAGTGTGATATATATAAGATAATAGTGAAGCTCTTATTCAGAAAATTGAGTGAACAGAAGTACCTTTTTTTAAAACATTATTATTATTTATTATTTTGATCATTATTATTATTATTGATTATTGTTATTATAGTGATTCTATTGATTTATGTTGATGACAATTGATGTAGTGTATCTATATATATATATTATGTATGTACTCTAACACCATTATTATGATTGATTGATTATTATTATTAGTATTTTGAGTTTATTGGTCATTGGATTGATTACTCTATGATAGTGTTTATGTGGAATATTATTATTATTATTATTCAAGGTGTCGCAATAAGTGCAAAATATTATGTAGGCATTCAGGATTTATTGAATTATTGATCCATTCTATATAGAGGCGTATCCATAGAGGCCCTCCAGTGAAGTATGACTTTTATATAGAGGGGTATGAGGGTATTATATATATAGATATATTATATTATAAAATAAAGACTATATATATGTAAATTATTTTGTTAATAATATAAAATACTTATATTAAAAGATATATATAAATAAATAAAAATATTATTTAATTTTTATTTTAAATTTTTTTATTATTATATATATTTTCTTTAAAAATATATTATTATTAATTCAACAATTTTTCTTATACCTTCAAGTATACAGTTTCAACTATTGGTTCGTTTACTTTCAACTATGCAGTTTAACCTCATCCTATTCATCTTGTTCTTTAAGGTACATTCTTCTACATTCCTACCACATCCACCATAGTACAACTTCCTCTGACGTTCATCGCATCTTCCACCGCATTTCTTCTATTACTTTTCTTCTCGTTGTCTGCCTCGCAAGAAGTCTACAGGCCCCACTGGGGTCACTATTGTCTAGCATTTCTGCGGTCCAGTTCCCACTATTTCCGATTCTCTTTGTGGTGGCCATACCATCTCAATTGTATTCTTTTTGAATAGATAATAATAGTAATATAGTTATTGAATTTCCATTTCTTCATTCTTTCTGAAGATGAGAGAAAATGGATACGCCAAAAATATTTTTCTTAGGTTCTAACTCCTTCAAACAATCTCTGCACTTATATACTTCTCGTTCCGGCCATCCACTGTCTTCTTACAATTTGTTTTGTTTGTGTCTGTGGCTCAGCTCATTCCGAATCCGTTACTACTCTTAATAGTTATTTGATGGTTCATCTATTGTTTTTTTTTTTTCTGTTTCTGTATATATCAATTCGATTGTTACTAACTTTCTTTTTCCGAGCCTTAACTTCTCCTTAACACAAGAGTACTGGGTATAATGCTCCTATGTTCTGAGAGAACTTCTTTATCCTATCTTAGCCCCTATTACTGCTCTTACCGCCTTCCTTGTGCTCTCTAATCCCAGTCTTCATCACCTCCCAAAAGTTATTTATTTTTTACCCACACTTTTGTAGTCCAACCTGTTATTAGTCTCTTTTGCTGCCTTCTGATATTGGACTCGCTTCTCGGGCAATTCTTCGTTATTTCTCTTAGCTATTCCATTACCTCGTCTTTCTCCGGTGTTCCTTCTCCCCGATGACGTGATGTTCTTTTTTTTTACCCCAATTTTTTTTTTGGATCCCATTTGTTCAGCATTTCCTGCAGGTCCGCTCCCCTCGCCGTGTGCGTATTTCTCAACTAGCCCTGTGAGGTCCATACTGCATTAAACCTCACTCCAAGCTTTAGTGTTGTGGGTCTCGCTAACGCATATGATTCTACCTGTCGTGAGCATATTCTCTTCAGTCACATAAGTCCCTATGTGAATATTATAGATAATTGAGGAAGTTAGGCAGGGGCGAGATCCACACGCCTCTGGTCTCACTACTCACCCCTGAACTCACCTCAAGAGCTCCATCTTTCACTTGCGTTCTTATCTTCTTTTCCTCTTATCTACATTCTTTTACTACCAGTAAAGTATTTTCGTTTATTGCTTTTCCTCATATTTTTTGTGGATGTTTCTATTACTCTTGTCCCGTACCAGTGCTCGCCATTAGCTGTTTGCGCCCCTATACATCCTATCATAAGTCTTTTTCAAAGTCCACAAACGCCACATCTGCACCTTCTGCTCCTTTATCCCATTCTATTGTTTTTTCTTCATTCTACATTTAATTACACGCACTTTAATGACAATGTCTGCGTCTCCGCACACTTAAGAGATCTTGTGAAGCTCCAATACACTACCACTACTTACCTAGTTGTATCTCTCCAACTTTTTGATTCATCCCAGTCACCTTTCCAATATTCTTGTCTCGGGTAATATTTTGCTAGCACACAATTCTCGAGATTACAAAGCCCTTATATTCCCTCTGTAGTTGTTTATACATAATTCTTTTATCTTCCTTTACTTTGAGTATTGATTATAGGCAAATTAATAGACCCATAATTGTGACTCCTTTTCGTAAGTCCTATGTCTTTTCTCTTACCCGACTGTAGCCTATATCTTCCATTCAGTGTTTTTTTTTAGTGTGCGTCTACATTTAGCTAGCCATACTTCCACTCCCTTCATCTACTCCATGGTTCTTGGCATGTAATTCAGCATTTCAGTCCATCGGTTCCTGCGGGGCGTTTTTCCAGTGCTTTAGCGTTTTATATTTACCTCTCTTATTTCCTTCCAGCAATAATACCCACTGGTCCGCTCCTTTTCTCCTTTCTCCACCACCTCCACGTTCCCTACACTTCCTCCATCTGCACCTCCTCATAACCTTCAAGATCTCAACAATTACTCAAGTATTTCCCATCTATTCCAAAAACTACCTCCTCCTCTTCCTTACCAAGCGGTTTCTCACCGTCTCTATTACTTCATTATGAGTGTTTTTTCGTTCTGGTTGGTCTATTTGATTAGGGTGTCTCCATGGAATTTTAGCCATCCATAGATTAAATTTTTTTGTTCCATCAGTCTCCGTCAGATCTTGACCTTAATTTTACCCAATCCGATTGCTTCATACTCCTGTCTAGTTTATTTCTCCTTCATGCAATGCTTTCTGTGCTTTCACAATAATCACATGCAAATTCTATTAAATATTTTCTTCAGATTTTTTACTTTCTCAGTCATTTACCTGTATGCCCGTATTCTTATTCAGTTATTGGCCAGCCTTCACTTCATCGGTGTCGGCGACCAATGACTCTCTTTTCTCTCTCCCCTACCCTCTGCTACGGGTGAGGTTCTCTTTCCTCCCAAGGAACCTTTACTTTGTGCAATCAACGTTGCCCATAATAAAACTTCATACCTATATTTAATATGGATCATATATATATATATTAATTATAATATAATACCTAATATTTCAATATTATATATATATATTACTATGAATAATTTCTTTATAACTATATATATAATACCTAACCTCCAAAAATAAAATATATCCCATTATATATAGTATAGGACAATTACTCTCAAAATTGATTATATAGCTATTTAATATTATATATGATGCTAAATTTATTTTCTACAGGATAGGTTAGCATTAAATGCGCAGTTTTAAAGTTTAAGCATATAACAAACGCAGCATTATATATATAGAAAAGCGTGAGGTTGTGTTTCACTGATTGTTCGAATCTCACGTTTCTTGTACAACCTATTTCATGTTTAAATGGTGTTTTGGACTCGAAATCTAAAATGAGTTTAAAAAAAATTACAAAGAAACAAATTAAAATAGATGACTCGCTCAAGACGAAATTTTATCTACCCTCTCATTCTCTTTCTCCATACTCTATCTATCTATCTCACTCTATCTAAGCTTAACTTTATCCATCTGAGTCATATCTATCATATCTTCTATCGCTTCCTGCAAACTGTCAATCTCACTCCATAATCTACTAATTCCCTTTATCTATCTGTTTAGCATAGTATATCCTCACTATAACTTCTGTATAACTACTCTATTTCTCATATCTATCATCTACTCATATTTCTATCTCATATCTAATCTTACCTATATTAACCGAGCAACTGTTTGATTTTTATTTTTTATCTCTATCTATTATATTTTTTTTAATATCTATCTATGCTATCTATCTATCTGTCTATTCTACTTATCTAATCTTCGCCAATGGCATCTATCTAATCTATGAGTAGCTAATGTGGTATAAACATTAAACTTTTATCTAGTGTGTACATCTATTTATCCTATCTATATCGTGATCTATCGTACTAGTCTATCTATCGTTATCTATTCTATCGATATTCTATCTTAGTAAACGGTATCTAGTCGTATGCCTATCTATCTACTCTATCCGATTCTATCTATTGTACTTTTCATTATCATTCCTATATATCCTATATATCTCTATATTTATCATTTGTGATTAGATTAACCTATCAATTCTGTGAGTTTTAATTATCCTCTATCCATATCTATCTTAATCATACCTCATATCCTACTCCCTATCTATCTATCTATTTACAATCATATTATTCTATCTATCTATGTTTTAATACCTTAGCTCACTCCTTTAAATCTTACTTCACACATCTCCTATATCTAATTCCTCATATACCTATTCTTATCTAACTCTATCTATAACATTCTATACCTCCATCCTATTCTATCTATTCTGATCTATCATATCCTATCTATCTATATTATCTATCTATCTATATCTTTGTCTTATCATAATCTATCTATCTAAAATATATCTATCTATCATATCTATCTTATCTATCTATCTATTTATTTTAATACTTTCTCTATCTATCTATCTATCGATTTATCTATCTACTATCTATCTATACCATTATTCTATCTAATTACTATTCATATTCTAATTCAATATCTTATCAAATATCTTATCTATTATTCTATCTATCTATTCATTTATCTGATCTATCTATCTTATCTATCTTATCTATCTACATAACTAACTATCTATCCTTTCTAATTTATACTTACGATCTATCTATCTTTATACTAATTTCTTATCTTTTTCAGATATATTTTATAATTTACCAGTTTAAATATCATTATCTATCTATCTATCTATTCAATTATTTTTCTCTTTATATCTATTCTATCTAATCTATTCTAATCATTATCTAAATCGATATCTATTCTATCATCATCTATCATATTTTTATCTATCTAATCTATTCCTATCATATCTTATAATCTAATTTTATCGATCAAATACCTATAATGAAATAGTAGTGAATC
Organism: Trachelipus rathkii; assembly: GCA_015478945.1. Taxonomy (NCBI): domain Eukaryota; kingdom Metazoa; phylum Arthropoda; class Malacostraca; order Isopoda; family Trachelipodidae; genus Trachelipus; species Trachelipus rathkii. The sequence goes on along the minus strand of JABUQX010070695.1, from coordinate 50,838 downwards.
TGATCTAATACTTATAACGAACGTATCTATCGTATCTATCTATCTATCTATCTATTCTATCTAATCTATCTAATTTAATAGAATAATATGACGTAAATCTAATCTATGCTTTATCTAACTTTCGTATTCTATCTATCTAGAAATCTAATTCTTGAGATCTATTCTATCTATCTATGTAATCTAATTTATTCTATCTATCTATCTATCTATCTATCTATCTATCTATCTATTATCTACTCTCATCTATCTATGCATAATCTATCTATCTTCTATCTATCTATCTATCTATCTATCTATCTATCTATCTATCTATTTGATCATAGTAAATAAAAAATTTACCGGAAGACTCGTTTATTTATCTTTTTTACTGCTAATAATAATAAGACATCATGGCTTGACCATTTGATTTAATCAAGACGTTTAAAAGAAATGTTTACTAATGTTTAAAGATATTGTAATTGTGTGTTTATGTGATCACTTTTCTCTGTCATGTAGTTTGAAGTAAATGATAGTATTCATATTTTTATTACCGAAATTATGAAATACTAAATTCGTTTGCATACGGTCAAAGAAAGGAACGGCATGCTACTAATATAGGCTGCTTGTTTGACAAATATAATTTTATAAAGCATGAGGTTACCTGTTGTAATAAATATAACTGGAAAGACATGAAGCAAACTTAGATTTAATAAATGTTTGGTATAAAAATATGTTTAAGATGCTATAAATAGCAAGTGAAAATTTTTCTGCGGATTGGAAAATAAAGTTAAAAAATGTATACCGTGATGGAATGAAAATCGACGTAAACTGAATAAACAAGCGAAGAAGAAAGATGGGAAGAAACGAAATGGTAAAGAATTTAACAATATGTTTAAAACAAGAAGTAAATTTAAGTTTGCACTAAAAACGTATAGAGCTAATGAGAATACAATAAGAAATGAAAAGTTAATTAATAGTTTTAATAATAAAAAAATACGATAAAGTTTTGGAATATAATTAGTAGAGTAAACAAATTTAACAAAGTTGTATCGAAAACAGGTAAAGAAACAGACGGAAAAGGAATTGCGAAAAAATTCTCGAGTAAATAAGAGAGTTTTTGATGATGGATTTTTGTAGATCTTACATAAGAATGTTCTCGGACAGAAACTTTTGAAATGTTCAATGCTTCTAAAATTAGTGAATTAATTAATAAAATAAAACCTACTATGGGTTCAGATGGAATGCATCTTTATCATTTAAAATCTGGAAGAATAAAATTAGATAGCATTTTAGCTAAATTTATGAATGCATGTATGATGCATAATTATTATTATTATTATTATTATTATTATTATTATTATTATTATTATTATTATTGAATTTATTATATTATTAATTATTGATAGGAGTATTATTTGTTATGATCATACACTGTAAGTATTATGAAAAAATAGTAAGTAGTATTGGTAATTGGAATTATTATTAATTATTATTATTATTATTATTATTATTATTATTATTATTATTATTATTATTATTATTATTATTATTATTATTATTATTATTATTATTATTATTATTATTATTATTATTATTTATTATTCATTATTATTATTATCGTATTATTGTGGTACAAACAATGCAGAGAACGAAGCAAAAACGTCATTGTAGATAGAGTCATCCATGAGGTCACGTGCTTTCAAATCTTTCAGTTTTCTGTTCAATTTGTTATCTAGTTTGTTGATAAGTTTTCTGATACCACTAAATTCAAAGAAGTTCCTTTCGAGCTTGCTAAACTTATTAACAAACTAGAAGACAAATTGAACAGAAAATTTAGAGATTTGAAAGCACGTAACCTCATGGATGACTCTACCTAAAATGACGTTTTTGCTTCAGGCTCTGCATTGGGTGTGCTATATAGTTCTCCTAAGGTGCACAAAGTCAACTGTCCACTCAGACCGATCTTAGCTGCTTACAGGATGCACAACTTTAAACGCTCCAAATATTTGTGTTCCCTATTAAAGCCCTACTCATACAATAAATACTCATTGGCTAATTCATATGATTTTGTTAAACAATTAAACAATTACATAAACAGTCTCTTCAGAACACGGTGATGGTAAGTCAGGGTGTCAAATCCTTGTTTACTAACGTCACTCTTGATAAAACTGTCAACATTATCACAAACCTGGCATGTGGGGACTCTGATCAGGCATTTGGCAATGACATAACTTCATTTGTTGACATACTTTTCTTGGCAGTGTCTGACTAGTACTTTTTATTTAATGATAAAATATATCAGCAGGTGGATGGTGTCGCGTTGGGTTCCACCCTGGGCTCCATCTTTGCAAATATTTTTCCCAATCATATGAGAGGAGAACTTTCATCGAAGCAATGGTGCGCAAACTGATAAAAAAAAAAAAAAAAAAATGTGATAATAATAATTCTCTCTCTGTATATTTTTTTTTTTGTTTCCCCACCTCCCCCAGATCACGGTGTCTCCGAATGTTATTGTCTTCGGTCAATTGTGATCTTGTTTTGTGATTGCCGAGGATGATGCTTTAGAAACCCGGATTTATGATTAGAGTTTATGATCGATGATCGTATTAGAGAGGTGATGGAAGATGTGAGATATATACATCCGAGATATTTTCACTATTACGAAGTCACGGATTATATGTGTGATCGATAAGTGATGATTGGATGAGTCATTCAGAATGTTGGATACAATGACTAGGATAGCTGTGTAATAGATAAGACCGCGACGCGGCACCCGATATGATCACGGACCCGACGACGTCAGCTAATCCGGAGACAACCCTGCAAGCCAGCCAGCAGCGATGCACCCAGGCCCCCTTCACCCCCATCCTCGAGATCCCCACAGCCCCCTTCTCGACTACGAAATGGCGGGGCGGCGGAGACGCAAAGAAAAAACCCGAAAAAAAAAAAATGTTCGCGACCGGAGACTCTGCGCAGAGACGAAGGAAACACCAGAAAAAAAGACCGAAAAACCCTAAACTAGATGGCATCCCCCCCCCGCTGCACGAAATTTTCGACCCGATTTTTTAAAGTTGCGTAACTTTAGGTGTACAATTTTTGATTTTGATGATGATATAAGGTCATTTGGTACGTCTCTTGTAATAAATTTATTCCTCTATGTCTGTGAGATCGACTATTTATGTCGCAACTCCCCTCCACTTCCCACCCCACAACTCACCCTATATACTAATATATATATAATATATATATATATATATATATAAGTATTATATATATATATATATATAAAATATATATATATATATTATTATATATATACTACCATTATATAATATATAATATGATAATAATATATATATATATATATAGTATTTATATTATATAATATATTAAAAAAATAAAAAAATCAATAAATAAATATTATGAATAATATATTATATATATATAAATAAATATATAGGGGGTTCAACCCCCTCCCCTCCCCCCCCTATCCCCCCCCTCCCCTATATATCTCCCCCCCCTATTCTAAATTTTTAATAGACGAATATATTATGTCTATGATATTTTCTGCCCCTTTAATAACAACGAAGATGTCATTCAATTTTGTAATTATATCAACCTCACTCACCCTAACACTAATACCTAAATATTAATAAAATTTTAATAAATAGTAATTTAATGGCAATAACTTGGAACTTTGCCCTTTCTTGATTGTGCTTTGTCATATCAGGTTTAAAATTAGACACCAAATGTAGAAATTAATCAAACCTACATGATTCAATAATGAAAATAAACCACTTTTTAACGATCAACCAAAGTGGTAAAAGTGTGAATTTTTACTTATATAAAGTTTTTATAACCATTATATAAAATACCATAAAAAATAAAATAAAATAAAAAATAAAAAAAAAAAAATAGAGTACACCAAAAAAATAAAAGAGAAAATAATAATAAAAAAATAAAAAATGCGCGGTTTACCTATTAACTATTGTGATAAATGCCAGAGTAGCCATTTTTTGCTTAGTTTCAATTGATATTTCGCTTACCTATATATTTTTATCTAGAGTGTTACTAAGAATTTCTCTGTTTTTCTCCCTATTCCATTTTACCTAATATATCACCTTATATTTGTTTTTTTCTTCCGATTTCGTCTTTTTATATTACACATTGTCCCTCTAGCTTTCTTCTATCTTATCTAGTGTGAGTATTTCTGCATCTCATATATTCATCGGTTCCTTTTCCTCCTTTCTCTTCTCCTATTTAGTACATACTTCAGCTATCTCTTCCATTAGTGGGCTTTTCTTTCGTCTACTGTTACTTTCCCTATGGTGTCTTTTTTATTAGACATATTCAGGATTCTTATGTGTAGTTCACGTCGTAAGTACGGAGTTGAAAGATCACTCTATCCTAAAGCCAGGGATGCATATTCTAATTAATTGAATAAATTTTTAATGGCAACCACTCATTCTCATCCATGTACATAATTTATTGAACATATTCAAGATTTGGCTAATAATAAATCCACAAATCACTTCAATACACTTACATCTCAATATCATTTATAATCTAATTATCTTGATAACATCTAAGCATTTAAAGTAAAATTATAAATTAAACAAAGATAACATTAGCCATATAAAATAAAACTGAAACTAAAATGATGTTCCTAATTACCAACAGATAATTACCGATACTCTTACAATTTCTTTGTCAATTTTATAGACTTTACAAACCAAACATATTTTTCCATCAAAGTCGACGCCAACTTAATCTTTTTTGCCCCGCCTCAAGTAGCCGGCCTTCGTTTAATCCATGCTAATTACTGTCTGTCCATTTCACGTCTAGCTTTCTAGCTCACCCGTTGGGATCAGCCGTGCAGGAACTGATATAAGGCGCAATACCGGCTGCAGTGCACATTTACCTTCAGACATTTGTATTTATTCTTAATTTTTAGAAGTCCGTGGCACCTAATTCCTGTTCTATCTAGTGAGTGTATTATTATTATTATTATTATAGTTTTGATTATTGATTAGATTATTACAGTGATAGTTCGGAGTTATTAAAGTTCCATTGGATATTATTATCTATTATTTATTAATGTTATTACATGTATATTGATTATTATTATTATTATTATTGAGGTCATTTCTTTTGTTAAGGATTTAGTGACCAATGCTATAAATGGAGCCAATGCTATATTTAGTTATTTTAATTAACCGTTTTCCTTAATTTAATTTATATCATAAAAGTTAGTGAAGTTATTTATCCTTGTTCCCATTATTTGATTATTGAGTTAGTTAATTATTATTATTTAATAATATATAAATATTAATTATTATTATTATTACCGAATATAATTTCTCCCTTGAATTATTATTATTATTATTATTATTATTATTATTTGTATTAATAATTTAATATAATTAATGATATTATTATTATTATTATTATTTTTATTTTTATTTTTATATTTTTTATATTTTAATATTTTCCATTTTCAACAGTACTAAACAAGTACTAAATAATTTGTATATATCTTATATTTACTATATTATAGTTTTAATTTCTTGTTTTTTGCTCTATATATATAATCATTTTTTTTCTTATTTTGTATGTAGAATTAGTAATTTAATAACTAATTCAGTCATTTTTTATATTTTATTTTTATTTTCATTTCATTTTCATTTTCATTTTTACATACTTCATTTTTCATTTTCATTTTCATTTTTCATTTTCATTTTCTTTTCATTACTTTCCTTTAGGATTTAATTTTTTACTTTTTATTTTAGTAATTTTTTTGTTTATTTGTATTTTTTTTTATTTTTATTTTTGAGTTATTTCTTATTTTGTTATTTTTAT
>JABUQX010070695.1:0-40000 GCA_015478945.1 Trachelipus rathkii | reverse complement strand
TGCTATAAATATTTGTTATTTAATAAATAAAAATTTTTATAATAAATATTGTACTTATAAAATCATTTAATAACATAACGATATAAGCTATACTCACATGTATTGTGTTTAACCAAAGCACGTCAACATGATTATGAATTCAACCTGTTCTGATGCAATATATATAGAGATTGAAGCCACCGATAGCGACTGAAGTAGCAATAGCTAATGGTTAGAGGTAGATATTGCGAACATCATCATAAGTTTTGATACGTTGTTGAAATATCAATAATAAGAGAATGTTTCCCATAGTTAAATACCCAGTTAGACTTTTTAATTTGATTGTTTTTTGAATAATATGGTGCAATTAAAGATACAATATATGATTAAACTTTTAAACAAATTAACTTAGTGTTTACAGAGTTTTCAAATTCTATGCATGTTCCATTTTCCATAGTTCCGAAGTAAATCTAAAATCTTAGTCAATCTTTTAAGTTTTAAGATATATTCATTCTACCAAATTTATTTTAATTTTAATACTTCAATAATTTTTAAAATAATAGATCCCCTTTCACTCTCTAATTTAATACTTCTCCACCCAAACTACTTTAATTTTTTTAATTAGCACTCTAATTAGTATTTTAATTAATTTTCACTTTGATAAAAGTACTTTTCCATATTTTGGAAACGGAAGCGTCTCTAAATTTCTGCCCAAATCAAAATATTAAATCAATATTTAATAATTCAAGTTAATTTATAATCTGATATTTTTGTAAAAGAAAATCGGAAGGAGACATTTGTAAGGCACTGTGTGTAGTATTATTATATATATATCTATAGTAATGAACTTTAATAATACTTAATAAACGTCAACGTTGATAATACGTCTCTTTTTTGGGGGTAACGTAAGTATGGTAATTATATATATCCTAGTGGTTTAAGATCAATCTGAGTTTAATTTTAGTTACACCTTACATGCGTATCCGGTAAAAGTAATTCTCTCATATAAATGTAATCATTTAATCCGTCTGCTGGACTAAAGAAATGCATATTTTGTATTAAAATCATTTTAAAAAATCAATATCAATCAAATCAATAGTGAATTGATATAATCTGTCCTGGATCCTATATTATTTATTATATATATTATTATATATATATATATATATATATATATTATAATATATATCAATATATATATATAATATATTATATACTGATTGTAATACTAAAATTGAATAGCTGAATAAAACTTTCTTAATATCTCTTCTCTTATCTCAGCTATTGACTGCTTCGATATTCATGTTTACTTTTTACCTGATCACTCAAGTGGGTAATAAATAAATCTATAAATAATTAATTAACTTACTTTTGTAGAATGTCACAATCACGGCAGTATGTTCAGTATTCTTTCCTTATTATTATACATTATATATATACTAGCATACTATATTTATCCTAAGGAGAGTGAGTGAATGTGCAGTGGCCAAACCTGAAGATTGATCTCACCTGAAGAATCATTCTCATATCCAAAATTGGTCTTGTGATCTTTCGTCGATTAAATACCTAAGGCATAATAAGTGTATTCTTTCAATTTCCCTTCTGCAATTGAAGTAGTTCTGTATTATAAATCAGTATTTTTTAACCCGTGATTAAGGTATCACCTACTAGCAAAAATAAGCCGATACTAGACTTATCATGACACCAATCCCCAATTTTTGATTGAATTTCTGGCTTTTAACAATAATCTTGTTGGAAGTAAGGTGAACAGTTTCTATTCCCTCTAACTCTTCTCTCTCCTAGGCTTATCCAATCCTTCGTGCTTCTTTCTCACTCTCTCTCTTCTCTTACTCCTCGATCCTATCCTCTCCTCTTTCGCGACACATAATCTATCTACTCTATTCCATTATATCCTATCACTAACCTATCATATCTATTATATCTTATCGATAATCATATTGCGTATCCTCAGACCTCTATCTTCCTATTTCTTACTACTAATCAATATTTTAATGCTATGTCTACTCTTTATCTATCTAGGTAAATATTCTTATCTATCTTTATCTTTTATTCTTCTCTTATTACATATTTACGCTGTATTAATTGTAACTTATTTATTATTTTGTGTTACTTATGATGTGAACTATTAATAACACATTAATACATTTATTTAAGTAAGTTACTATATATTAATGAAATTATTATATCTGATGTCTTTCTTCTTCCTTTACTCTCATTTTTCATATTTTGCAATTTTTTTATAATATTATATTTATATTTATAATTATTATTCATTACTCTTATCATAGATTTCCTTATTAATTTATTTATGCAACTATTAAGTGTATTATTATTATTATTGATTATTGTATTTTTTTTATGTTAGATTGATTATTAATTTATTATATAGTTTTAATACTTCTTTTATTATAGTTGTTCTAGATGGGTTTTATTATTAGTATGTTATTAGTAGTATTATTGTATTATTATTATTATATTAGTGATTATAGTTATAGTGATTAGACTTATAATTTAGGTCTAGTAGTAGTTTATTATGATTTGGTATATTTATTGTAAGTTATTGATTATATTATTTTATGTATAATAAGTTAATTTTTTCTTCTCTTATATATTATTTAGTTATTCAGTTCATTTTTTATTATTTTCTTATTACGATGATTGTATGGATGTAAGTGATTACTATATATATTTAATCTATTGATTTCGTTAGTGTATTATTAGGAATAATGGAAAACTATGAAGGGGATGTTTCCCTGACTCCTCCCTATTGAGTGAATATGATTTATGCCTCAGTTAATATAGATATATAATGGATTCATATATTATTATCTACTTATGTCAGTATGATATATCAGGCGACAGACTGTTATTTAACCTATTAAAATAAATTTTTAATACTGAAATATTATGTTTTATAATTATATTTTACATAACAGCATATTATGAATATTTTTGCAATCAAAATTTCATTTATTGTATGACAAAAGCTATTCCCGGAATCCACATTTCACATATTATTTTAAACGACAAGTGTTAATAAATCTAATAATGTGAATTCTTTTTAAGAAATTAGCAGAAAATATATCAGAAATTTCACTCTTTATTCTCCTGCAGGTTATAATTTATTTTATTTAATATTTCTCTCTGTTTCCGAACTTTAATATTGCATTTTTCTCGTCCTATGTGATAGAAATCTCTTCGAGAATGGTCGGTGTCCAATTCCCTTTTAAGTTTAGTTCATGTCCCTTTTTACTCTATGAAGTTTTACCGTTAATAAATCCGACTTTGCAGATTTATTTCTAACATGTTTCTAATCGCGGAAACAAAAAAAATAGATAAAACTTATTATTGAACTCCATTCCTTGGTTATACATTCATTGTGTTTATTGATAATTTATGTAATTTTGTAGCTTACTCTTATTTCTAGACTCTAATTTCATTTATTATTAATGTCATTTTTCTTTATTTCACTTGATTATTATTATTAATATAATCATCATTAATATAGTGATATATTTAGCTTCTCTCTAGGTCTCAAATCTAATTTTATCCATAGAATTATTTTAATGGCTAAACCTCTTTAATTTTTTAATAATTATAATTTATTATTAATTGATTTATTAACAAGTTAAAAATAATTTCCATTATTATAACTAGAATCAAACGGGGTTGATATTTAATAAAATATATTTAAATTCTATTCATTTAATTTATATAGTGAAATATTTTTTTAAAATCTCACCGCACTGAGACTCATTATTGTGAGAATGATTACAATATATATATATATAATAGTTATGTATATATATTGCCACTTTTTTAGATAATATAAAAATGTTTTAATTTTTTAATTTTATTATCATTAATTTTATTATTGCTTATTTAATAATTCTATTATGTTATATTTATTATCATTAATATTTATAATAATTATTATTATTTATATATATTATTATTATAGATTATTATATTAATTATTAATTATTATTATATTAATTATTTATTTATTTAATTATTATTATTTATTATTTTTATTATTACTTTAATTTTAAAATTTAATTATTATATTTATTATTAATAAATTAATATAAAAATAATTATGATGTAAGTTAATATTTATTCTCTTTCATATTTATTATTATAATTAGCTCAATCTCAAGCTCATTGCGCTTACTTTTATATTTGACTTTATCATGAATTTTGTTTTTACCTTACTTTCCTTTTCTTAAAATGCACCCTTTTGCAATACCTAGGCTTTCCTTTATTTTTTCTAACTTTGTAGTAGACTTTCTGAGAAATTTTCTTTTTCTTCCTTGCCTCTTGCTTTTAATTTATTTACAACTTTTTCTAAACCTTTTTAAAGATAACCTTTCTATCACTTTGGTGTTCCCTTCTTTATAAAGAGATTCTCTCTTACTTTGTTCATATTTGGAAATTTCCTTGTCTACTCTGTTGTTTTTTTTTAATACTGTATCTTTACTTACTTTGGAAGAAGTTTACTTCCAACATACTTTGATTTGAAAAATTTGCTGGACATTAACTTTAAAAGAATCTTTACCAGTAGAAATGTTCAAAATCGCTTTATCTATGTCGTCTATGTTCTCTTTAGAAACAGCTTCACTTTTATATTCTTTTAATATCTACACAAGATATTTCTTTGTCTGATTTTTGAACCAATTAAGGCTTAAGAGATTTTTAGCGAAATTATTTTAATATCTACACAAATCTTTCTTAGAAAATTTAAATTTGGTTTCCTTCCACTATATATATATAATATATACTAAATAAGATAGATAAAGGTTAAATATTATTATAATATAAGATATATTATATAATCAATAACAATCACTTCTCTCATCTCCAATACTACTATTATAATAACATATAATATATATACTATATAATACCTTACTATAGTACTATATACATATATATATATATATATATATATATATATCATAAATATATATAATATCATATATATATAATATATATATATAATATAATATATATATACCCATAATAATAATATATATATATATATATATATATATATACTATTATATAATATATATAATATACTATTATATATTATAAGAATATTGTTTTTCTGTCTAGGCCCCCCCTCAAAAAATGTTCTCTGGATTCAGCCAACTTGTATATATAGTATATATTATCTATATCATATATAAATATACTATATATATATATACTAATATATATTTATATATATATATATATTATAATCATATATACTTATATCACATATATCATATATAATCATATCTACCTATATATTATCCACATATATATACTATAGCTAAATATTAATCACGTTCCTACTCCTCTTTTGGAATTCTCGGTTTTATAATACAATAACAGAAACCAATGCTCTTGAACACTTATAATGAAAGGACAATTCAAAACTATTAAGAGTTTTGTTTTACTATAATACCAAACTACTTATATTTGTGAAAATTCAGAATTAATAAATTGTCCTGGATTTAAATAAGATTGAGGATGATGGTTCGACGTTTCCGGGAAAACACCGTCAAACTCCCCATCATGTCAGGACCAGACATTGGAATTAAAATACATAAGTAACCTGTAGGTAAAGACTGTTGAAACAGTCTTACCCCTATAATAACACCTTATTGTAATCACAAAAGTCTCTAACCCGATCACTGTTTGCAGATTAAAAACCCCCCACGGGACCCGCTATCTTATAAGGATTAGGGTTAAGCACTTGGTTATGTGAATTGGATTCTATAGTTTTTCAAATCAAGGTGGTTGGTTTGTGAAGAGGAATTGTGAAGTGAGACGTAGACAATGATATGGTGATGATTTTTAGTAAAAACTTAGTTCCCAATGCTGGAGGGTCGGGGTGGGATGTAAATAATTCTTGTACACCCTGGAGGTTCTAGCCCGCAGCCAGCCTCTAATGCCGTCACCTCAGCCCTGCTAGAGGTTTGGCCGCTGAGTGCTGCCAACACTACGTGCTTCGTGCAAGCGCCACCATGAATATTTACTATATGAATTGCACAAGAACGCCAAGGGCGCAAGATAGAGGGTCTTGAGTATAAGTTAGGCCGCCTATAGAGGAGTTGGGGATAAAGAACATAAACATAAATTTCAAATGAGGTGTATTGCAGTCTCAATTTGCAGCAATACCTGTTGTGAGTTTTGACATAAATTTAAGAATAGAATTATTTAATACAGAAAGTAAAATTATAATGAAAAATTGGCGTTTTGATACACGACAGAGTCAAGTGTCAATAAGAATAAGAATGGAATTAAAAGCTTCTTATTAACGTATTAAATTAATAAAGAGTGCCGTAGAGATTTTGAAATTCGAACAATTAATTTTAGAAATTAGGAAAGTAAATTCTTTGTGACATGTTTTGGGTAATTAGCATGTCCTAGGTGGAAGGACTCCTTAGATCAAAAGTTTTCCCAGTATACGTATTTATGTTTACAAAGACAAGGGGATTGTGGACTGAGAAATTTCTGTTGACAAGTTACGCTAAAAGTAGGTTTTCTGTAGATGCTTGTTGTTTGTAATCTGAAAGAGTTTTCTTGTTGCATGAGGTATCGATGCTGTTGTTGGGAATTCCTCTTCTTTGAGTGAATTTCCACCCTGCAGTCGGTAGTCTGTTTGTTAAAAAGATTAGGAAAGGTTTGATTTTGCTGCATCAGCAAAAAAGTAGAAGATTGTCTTCCATATGAATGATACGACTCGATAGTTTTTCCGATATAATTGACAGATCGATAATTAATATTATATATATATATATATATATATATATATATATATACTATATATAATATATATATATACTATAATATATATTATATATATATATATATATATATATATATGTATGTATGTATGTATGTATGTATGTATGTATGTATGTATGTATGTATGTATGTATGTATGTATGTATGTATGTATGTATGTATGTATGTTGTATGTATGTTGTATGTATGTATGTATGTATGTATGTATGTATGTATGTATGTATGTATTGTATGTACTGGTATGTATGTATTCGCTATGTATGGCTACAAATATCCCAAGCGCTGTATCTATGGATTTGTGTAAAAATGAATGAACTTTGTGTACGTACTTATTATGTACTGATGTATGTATTTGTGCACGTATGTATGTATGTATGTATGTATGTATATATGTATATATGTATATATGTATATATGTATATATGTATATATGTATATAAGAAATAATTATCTGGTTCCTCTTCCTCACCATCTCTCTGCATTTATCGAAAAATATCAACTGCAACTTTACTTCTTACTTTTTTCCTTCTTTTTGTATCTTCTGATAGCAGTACTTCTACATTACTATTTTCTAAAGCCGAACAATCACTCAAACATTTGTCTCTAAATTTGCTCTCTTGACGGTTTGAAACTATTATTTATTCTCTACTTTGTTTCCAATTCATTAATGCCTAATATAATTATTACATCAAAAGGTACTGTTTTAGCTTTATCTGGGATTAACAATAGGAAGGCTTGCGGACATATATGACGCATGACGTGGTCTCTCATGTGGTCCTCAAAACGTGTACAACTGAGCTTGCATGCACCTTCCCTTGGTAAACTATTTTGTATCCGTATATCAACTTCAACCATTCTATCATACTTTACGCATCCACTTATTCAGCCTATACCGGGAATGAGGGACCTCTCTCAATCTCCAACTATCATCGTATCGCTTTAACCTCTGTTTATTAAAAAAATTTCAAATATATCTTTAACAGGAAGATCTGGGAAAACATCTTAAACCTTATAATCTTATCTCTGGTCGTCCTTATGACATTCATAAGCAATTCTCGTCTGGTGATCTTTGTTCCTTCTCTCCTACTCCCGGTCAGCTGTTTTTCGGCATTTTGGTAAATATTTTACTGTGGCACTAAAGATATCAAAAGCTTTCGATATAGTCTGGCATAGTGCCAATGCTTTGATTTCTATTCATTCCTCTTTCGGTATATTTCTTTCCTTCTGTAACCTTCCCTCTCTAGTTTCTAGTGTCACGGAGAATAGATTTTGCAAGATTCTGGAATGAAATATAAATTTTGTGAGTTTTTGGAATTTAAAAACGATGGTAATTGCTGAAGGCAGCGTCCAAAAACTCACAAAATTTATATTTCATTCCAAAATCGTGCAAAATCTATTCTCCATGACACTAGAAACTAGAGAGGGAACGTTACAGAATGAAAGAAATATACCGAAAGAGGAATGCCTAGAAATCAAAGCATTGGCACTGTGCCAGATTATATCGAAATCTTTTGATATGTTTAGTGCCACAGTAAAATATTTACCAAAATGCCGAAAAACAGCTGACCAAGAGTATGAGAGAAGGAACAAAGATCACCAGACGAGAATTGCTTATGAATGTCATAATGACGACCAGAGATAAGATTATAAGGTTTAAGATGTTTTCCAGATCTTTCTGTTAAGGATACGTTAGAGAATTTTTTAATAAACAGAGGTTAAAGCGATACGATGATAGTTGGAGATTGAGAGAGGTTCCTCATTCCCGGTATAGGCTGAATAAGTGGATGCGTGAAGCATGGCGGAATGGTTGAAGTTGATATACGGATACAAAATAGTTTACCAAGTGAAGGTGCATGCAAGCTCAGTTGTACACGTTTTGAGGACCACATGAGAGACCACGTCATGCGTCATATATGTCCGCAAGCCTTCTTATTGTTAATCCCAGGTAAAGATAAAACAGTACCTTTTGAAGTAATAATTATGTTAGGCATTAATGAGTTGAAAGGAAGTGAAATATGAAAAATATTTCTCAAATCGTCAAAGAGAAACAGGAATCAAAGGTTTGTGTGAGAGTTTAGACTTTAGAAAATAGTAATGCACCTACTGCTCTTTCAGAAAATATAATTGAGAAATAAATAAGAACTGGTGATGAAATAGAAGAATTCTACTGCATCCTTATGACACAATAGGAGAGTGATCAAGAGGAACCAGATAATTATTTGCACTTTATACGGAATTTTTTTTTATATATATATTATATATATATATATATATATATATATATATATATATATATATATATATATATATACTATATACTATATATATATATATATATATAATATATATATAACAATATAATAATATATATAATATATATATATAATAATTATATATAGTATATTATTATATATATATATATATATAAATACCATTATATATATACATCACTATATACTATATAATAAGTATATACATATAATACGATATATATAAACATATATACATATATAATATATATACATATTATATTAATATATATAGTAAGAATATATAGAATAATATATATATATATATACTATATATATTACATAGTTATAATATAATATACTAATATATAATATATATATTTATAATTTTGCCAGTTAAAAACTATATCAAAAGAAATAGAATATTAAAATCTTCAGTCTATTAACTATATAATAATCAGTATATAATATATATATAATATATATAATATATGCTATACTATATATATACTATATATATCCTATATATAATATATATATATTCTCATATTTATATTTATATTTATATTTCATATTCTATATTTATATTTATATTCCATAATATTTATTATTTATATTCATATATCATAGTATATATTACTCATTATTATATATCATATATTATATACTATATATATATATATATATATATAGTATATATCAATAATACCTATATATATGATTATACCATTATATATATATATATATATATATATCAGTGGCCGCTCCGCAGTAACTTATTACTACTCGTGCTCTCTCTCTCTCAGAGCACTATCTCTCTTCTTCTCTCTCTCTCCGATATACTATATATATATATACTATAATATATACTATATATATATACTATACTGATATATATTTAATATAATCATATATAAATATATATATATTATATTATATATTACCAAGTTGTCCACCCCACTCACGGGCCAGAGCCTATTCAAGGAGGCGGTATTGCACAACATCAGTTATTCACTCAACTATCACAAAACTACGCAGATGCAGCACAGGACCAGGCTTAAAAGGAGAGAGATTAAATTCAGCAGGAACACAGAGATGGAGTAGAATTCCACAGAACAGAGGCGGCAGGAAAGAAGGAAGCACCGCCAGTGAAACAAGCAGCCTGGAGTTACCTATTCAACACCAAAACTCAATGCGCCGACACAGCACCCCTTGTGCTACGAGGGCCGTAAAGGTGGTGGTACGCGAGTGATAAATTCCCTCGAGCAACTGCCGCTGCGGTACCTATAGAAAAGGATTAAAGCACCAACATCGCGCCGCAAAGATAGAGGGTCAAGACTCAACTGAAAAGTTCAGAACAGTTTATAAGCCTTTTGGTGTTTGACTCGACCCTATCCAAAAGTCCGGTGAACCCAGAGCCCCCCCAGATATGAAAGCAGCAGTACTCCCATACAAGGGCGGATGAGGCCCGTATAGCTGGAGTCTCTGAGAAGAGCGAATAAATTGGCACTGCTGCTCACCAGAACTCCCAGTTTCTTTGAGCCACCCTAGCAACCGTTGTGGTGTGAGGTGAGGTCTCCAAGACATTTTTTTGTTTATGTTAAGGCCCAAGGATTGTTTATATTGTCAACAGGAGAGACGCAGAGAACCGTCGAAAGAAATAGGGAAGTTAGAAGGTGTCCTGTAGCAGAGGGAGATTTGTAGGAAGTTGGTTTTTAAATAACTGAATTTCACAAGTGTTGAGCCGACCCCTACCCGGAAACTTCTATCCAGGTCAGCGAGAATAGAATCCGAAAAGATTAAGACGGAAGGCACCTTTATATTTTACAGACGCATAAGCAGCAGCTTCCGAAATAGAAGTTGAAGAATGCCCCACCCCAAAAGTATCATACTCACTTTCGGATCGTTTAGGGAAACCGTTAGATGTGAACGTGATTAGAAGATTGTTAATGAAAAGTAGGAATAAAGTGGGAGAATAAAGACAGAAGCCTGAGGAACACCACTATTGAAAGAAAAAGAAGTCGCCAGAATCAACAACAGCCGATATTGAGCGATTTGAAAGAAAACTAGGACATAACTAGAAGCAAAGAGAAGGAGGAAAACCCAAGAAAGGGAGCTTTGAGTAGCAGTGACGCGTGCCCATACTCGGTCGAAAATGCCCTTGGATATGTCCTAACGTCACCTACAAAGTCATCCCGCTTAGTTCAACAATAGACGGAAAACCATTAAATCAGTTAGATAGGAAAAGTTTATGCCCATAAGACCTCGAGCGCCAACATCCCATACTAACGATCGGGAAAAAGACGTGAAATGAGACTCCCAATGATCTAAGAAAAGTTTAAGTAGGGTTTCAAAGCATCTTAGCACAGAATACACAGTGAGAGCTATAGGGCGATAGTTAGCAAGATCAGAGCGGCTTCCCTTTTTTCGAAATAGGGTGAGACATGTGCGTGCTTCCAACACTGAGAGAAAGTATTAGTATTGAGACAGAGAATATAGTGACACGATGGGCCGGGGTCAGCACTAACGTATATATATATATATATAATACCTCTAGCTTATATCTATGTACACTTACAAATCAATATATATATAAGAGATAATATATCATGCAAAAATAATATATATATTATACTATATATATATATATATATATTATAATTAATATATTAATACAAAGCTCTTCCTTCATAAACCCGTTTTCTTTTCTCTACGTTTTCTGTAGTTCGCATTCCAGATTAACTTTACGATTTAAAAATCATCTAAATTCACAGATGCCGTCTCCGCCATCCGATATTGGGGGGCATGAAACTGCCGCATTCAGCTTAAGGGTTAAAAGCGTTATTTAATAGCGGGTTATCTTACCTTTTTCGGTATTAATTTTGCATAATTAATTTCATTACTATTTGCACCAAACTTTAGCAAACAAAATAGAGAATTTTACACGTAACATCACGAAATTTCGCCAAAAAATAGATCGTTTCTATAATGTTAACCTGTGCTGAGCACGATTAGCACGAGTGCAGGAGTCGCCTTGATAATAATAATATATATATATATGATATAAATAAATATATAATCATATATATATACTATATATATAAATAAATATTATATATATATTATATATATATACTAATACTAATACTTATATTATATATATTCTATTAGTGTATATATAAATTTATACTATTATACCGTCTACCTATTCACAGCATTATATCACATCTATATATTATACTATTATACATATACAGTTACTATATATATATATTATACAATATCTTTTAAGTATTATATTTATATCAACTATATACTACTTATATATATATATATATAATATAGTATATATAATATATATATTATAACTACTATATAAGCCCTACTACTATAGTATATATATACTATATATATATATATAGTATATATACCATACATATACTTACTTATATATAGTATAGTATATATAATATAATATACTATAATAATACTATAATACTAATATTATAATAATAATTTATTGGTATAATATATATGGACATTTATAAATGGTGACTCCGTTAATTTTAGGTTAGGTTAATTTAGGTAAGTTTGGTTTAGGTTAGGTTAGGTTAGTTATGTTATGTTAGGTTTACGGTTGAGGTTGGGTTAGGGTTAGGTCTACCCAAAAATTTATGCTCACTTTACCCCTAAAATTTATTAAAATAACGATACATAAATTATTGATTTTCGCTCCTGGAGTCAACCGACTTAATCACAATAGCCATAGTATATATAGTTATATATAATATAGTATATATATATACTACTATATATACATATATTACATATAGTATATATATATAACTACTATATATATATATATATCTATATCAAATATTATATATATAGTATTATATACAGCTTATATGTCAATACCCTATAATATATATATATATATATATATTATATATTATACTATTATATATCACTACTATATACTATACATAAACTATATATACTATATATACCTATATATATATATATATATATTTATATATATATATATATACTTATATATATAATATACTAGTATTATCTAATCATATACACTATACCTTATAAACGTCTATGAAATATTAAAAATCGTATTACCATATATATATATATATATATATACTAATATACTTATACTACTATACTATCATATATTATATATAGTATAATCGTATTCATATATCAATATATCATACTATCAACATACATACACTAAATTCAAACATACAATACATACATACACAACATACCATACAGATACATCCACATAGCATAACATAGCTACCATACCACTCACACTCACACTACATATATATATATATTCATAGTATATTATATAATAAATACTATATATATATATATACTACTATAATTATCACTATATATATATACTATATATATATATATATATATATATACTATATAGTAAATAATATATTATATATAAATAGCAACAACCATGCTCTGAACATATATGATGGAAGACAAATAAATCTTCCTATTTTTTTCTGATGCACAAGTCAAGCCTTTCCTAAACTTTCATTAACAACCAACTACCCAACACTTAAATTCACTAAAGAAGAGGAATCAAACAATAGTCTACCTTTTCCTTCGATACCCTCATCACAAAAACACAACTCTTCTGATTACAACACAAGCATCTACAGAAACCTACTATTAACTAACTTGTCACAAAATTTCTTCAGTTCACGTCCCCTTTCTTTATAAACATAAATATGCTCATGTTGATAAGCTTCTAGAGCCTTCACCTAACAACTTATTATCAAAAACCTTCATAAAGAATTTACTTTTTTAATTATTCTAATAAATTATTTCAATTCAAAATTGAAACTTCTATTCATTAATTTAAACGTTAATAAGAAAATTTTAAACCCTCTCTTCTATTGACCAACCTTACTGTCTGTCGGTATCAAAATCTGCCATTTTTTTTTATAAAATTTACTTTCTACGACCATCACCTTTCAGTAATATTAAAATTGAACTTCCTCCATTGTGCTAGACATCTCACCATTTTGAAATTTATTTTTGTCTTTATCCCCAACTCCTCTATAGGCGTCTACTTATCTCAAAGACCCTCTACTTGCTCTCTTGCGTTCTTCAGTCATATATAAATTTTCATGTTTCGCTTGCACGAGCACGTATGTTGGCAGCACTCAGCGCCAACCCTCTACAGGGCTGATGAGCATAGAGGCTGCTCGGCTAGAACCGGTACATATTTTACATTCCCACCCTCTCCAGCAATGGGAACCATAGTTTCATTAAAAATCATCCCATTCGTCTATCTCACTTCACAATTCTATGTGATGATTGTTCGTAAGATTTTCGTGTAACTTCGATGAAAATTTTTCAAGCATTGTGGAAGTTGCATCAGATTGCAGCAGAACTTCTTCATTCTGTTAATGCAGAAATGAGTATGCCCCATGTCAGAATCAATATAATACGAAAAGAACTAAAACACTTGCAATTCCTTTTTTTAATGATTTTTTAAACTAGTTACACAGCAAGTTCTTGACCAATAGATCTATACTTACCAATATTACTAAAATAATACGAATATGAAGGACCATTTGGCATTAAATTAAAAAGAAAGCACTATATCTATTGCGAAAAGCACCAAATTAGCATCATTTGGTTGTTCACTGATGGACTAGGGAGTCGTGATGTACACTATACAAAACGTCCTTTATACTAGTATAGATGGTAGGGTTGACCGACTCACGGAGGTGCAGTGCATTGATTTGGGCACATTGAATGAAAGATGTGCGACGTGGAAAATTTTCGTGCTCAGCCAACCCTAATGGATGACCAATCAAAATATTTCCTCAGCACTGTTCAAGCATCGTTGCTTATTGCAAGCTTATATCTGGAATAGTCAATTTTGATGTTCATGTCGCAAATCTTGAAGTTCATCGGGCTTTTCTTTTTCGAACTTCTTTGTACATGAGTTTAACTTTGTTAACTTCACTTGAGAAGAAGTTTCTTTTAATATGAAATAATGAGAAGGTAATTATATAATATTAAATTAAAAGACAATTGAAAATTTTAAGTCGAACCTATTAGTACCAATTTCGGTCATTGCAGTGCCGTACATTAATTGTAAAATACAACATATTTTCAGTTTTCTAGCTATATGAATTGCTTAAACAAAAGAAAACTTTAAATTCGTATCAACAAACCTGGCAACAATTCCTCCTACTGTTCCTCCAACAACTGCACCAGCAGCAGAAGCTGCACCAATGCCAGTACTTAACTGCCATTCTGACAGGTTGAAAGACTTGCAAAACTGCAATATATAATAATAATATATATATAATATAGGTATATATAGTATATATAAGATATATAATATATATAATAATAATATATGCCATTACTACATATAGATATATATATATATATATATATATATATATATATATATATACATCGACTCATTATAGCTGGAGGGTAGACCCACGCTAAATCCGTCAAAATATGTGGAAATTCAAAACAGAACCGAATCAAAAGCCGATACACTCCGAATCACAAGGTTTGATAGTGTGCAAGTTAAGAAGAGATATAGGGAAAAAAATATAGAAAGAAAAGAATAGCTTCCAGAGCTTTAGCGGTGGAAGTTAGTAAATGAAAGAATTGAGCACAAGCACATTCAGTATGGAGTCGGAGAGAGTTGAGCAGAGAAAATATGATACTTGCCTTAAAAGGCGTGAAGCTAGAGTTCTTCTCAAAGGAGAAAGTATGCGACAATTCAGAAGAAGAAGAAGAAGAAGAAGAAGAAGAAGAGAGGTAAGAAGAAGAAGAGAAGAAGAGAAGAAAGAAGAAAGAGGAAGAAGAAGAAAAAAGAAGAGAAGAAAAGAAAGAAGAAGAAGAAGAAGAAGAACAGTGTCTGTTGTAATGGCGGTAGTATAAGGTGAGTGGTGGAACAACAGTACAACTATCAGAAAGAGAATGGAGAGAGAGAGAGAGAGAGAGAAAGAGAACAGAGAGAGAATGAGAGAAAGAAAGAGCAGAGAGAGAAGAGAGGAGAGAGAGAGAAGAGAGAAGAGTCTTAGATTCCACCTTATTAAGGAGAGAAAGGTGAGGGGGAACCCCCCCCGATAATACGATGGATACTCCATACTACAAGGGAGTGAAGGGAGAATGACGCCCATATACAGGGCAGTCAACTCGGGCTGTAAATAGAAGTTCTGAAGATGCCTCAGAATACACAACCTCTTTTAGAACAGGCTTGTTCAATGAAGCAACGAGAGAGAGAGAAGAGAGGAGAGAGAAGAGAGAGAGGAGAGAGAGAGAGAGGGAAGAGAGAGAGAGAGAGGAGAGAGAGAGAGAGAGAGAGAGAGAGAGAGAAGAGAGAGGAGAGAGCGAGAGAGAGAAGAGAGATGAGAGAGAGAGAGAGAGAGAGAGAGAGAGAGAGAGAGAGAGAGAGAGAGAGAGAGAGAGAGAGAGAGGAGAGAGAGAGAGAGAGAGAGAGAGAGAGATGGGAGAGAGGGAGGTGAGACGAGAGAGAGAGGGAGAGAGGAGATAGAGAGGAGAGAGAGAGAGAGAGAGAGAGAAAATAGAGAGAAGAGAGAGAGGAAGAGAGATGGAGATGAGAGAGGAAGGAGGAGAGAGAGGAGAGAGAGAGAGAGAGAGAGAGAGAGAGAGAGAGAGAGGTCTTGAAAAATTTGAACGATAGTTAGATAGTTGAGAATTGAGAGGGATCCCCCTACTTCAGCATAGGCTGAATGAGAAGGCGTTTCCGGCAGGAGGGAAAAGCTGAAGTTTGATAGGCAGAGAAGAAATAGTTTACCAAGACCGAGTGCAAGCTCAGAAACGCAGGAGGTTTTGAGGACCACAGGAATGATACCGTCAGTACCGAACGCCTTCTTAATGTTAAGCTAAGAGAAAGTGGAAATAACATCTTTATAAGAAATAATTATGGTAGAATAAACAAGTTAGATGAAATTGGAGAGATAAGAACAGCTCCGGGATCACTAAGAGTGGAATTGTAGGTTTAAGAGGAGTTTAACTTTAGTAGAAGATAATACAGCAGAGGTGTCGTAAGATGAAAGATGAGAGAAATAGGAAGAAGCAAACTTATTAGTGACATATTTTGCAAAACGCCAGAATGAGTGTGAGGTAAAAGATAAAAGAGTCAGGAATATTGTTGCACTTTTTAGGGAGAAAAGAATTTTTAAAATAATGAAGAATAGATTTTACATGATTTGAAGATGAAAAAGTAAAAAAAAAGGCACAAAGGCACGAGTTTCTGGAATTTGAAGGCGACGTCCCCGTGAGAAACAGGATTAAAACAAGGTTTATTAGTTTTAGTAGAAATTAAATTAAATGGAATTTGTGACTCCGCAGAGAATCAGGTTTGTATGTGATCTACACACTCATAGGGACCTCACCCACCTAAACAGAAATCATTCCACTTGCTGTCGTAAGTCCGACCAGTTAGTAGCACCAAAATACAGAAAACGTCTCTTCACAGAAGGCGGAGGCCGTTTCTAAGGGAGACTTAATCACATAGAATACGATACAGAGATTAGGTAATCGGTGAAACCCAAAGATGGAAATATTTAACATTATTAAGAAAAGGGGTTGGAAGTTAAGGAAATATATAATGTTTTGTTCATCTCCAAGACGTTCAAGGAATCTGGAAGGGAGTTGCCCCAACTACTCAAGGGTGTTCTGGATAAAGAAATGAAAGACGAGTTCATCAGCTGTATCTTCAGAACTTAACTAAAGCCACTGGAGGTGTTGAACTTTGAAACCACCTAAAATAATGGTTTCTGAGAAAAGAGAAAGTGAGAGAATGTGTTCTCCACTTTGCAGTTAGATTGTCAAAGAATTTATGGTAATCAGTAGAATCACGTGATAGGTTGACAGAACAGATGAATTTAATTGATTGGCAAGAGGATCTAAGAGACAAAGTTGAAATTTCTCAGACTTCATATTAGAAACACGTGACCAGGACAACATCGTTGCATACAAATGAGCAACATTCGCCTCGCCTTTGGCTGAAATTTGAGGTTTAGAAAAATAGGAGAGAACAGAGAAAGGTCTTGCCAACGGATTCCAAACACCTGAATTTCGGTTAAGAAAAGGTGATGAAGTTTAGAAGAAGAGAGGAAGAGAGGTAGTGTTCAACAAAGGGGAAATTAGAAAAGAGAGGAGGGGAATGTTGCAGAAATTAATGAGGAAATAGGAAAGTGTACCTGGGAAAATCGGAAGAGTCTTGGGGGCATCAACCTCATCGTCAGAGGCCATCAAATCCCAGGTGATGATTGGGGGAGTTGTGGATGGGGGACTATTATTGGAAGTCACCTCAATAGGCTTCTCTGAGGCTACGCTTGATTGTGCCATTTTCATAAGCTTATAAAAAGAAGGTATTATTGCATAATAGTGTCATTAGTGTTTGAAAAAAAAGAGTGCCTACTGGACAAGCTTATAGAATTAATTGTAATACCACTATTGCCTATATAAAAAAGATAATTTTTAAGCTTTTAATGCCATTGAGGAAGAGGAAAATGTTTATAATGTAAAAATGATGGAAATTTTTTTCATCTTGAAAGTTCTGCAGTCTTCATAAAGAAGAACTCGATAAGTCGTTATATTGTTTCGTACAGGCGAAAACTGAGGTACATGTAAAGATGGATAAAAATAAGAGAAAATAGGAAAGTACTATCACTTACCAGACTTCCGGCAACAACGTTGCCAATAGATGCTTGCCATGCAGCTGCTAATGATCCTCCAGTTATTCCAATGGCACCAAATCCGGCTCCTGTCAAATGAAATAAAGACTATAAATCAGTGATGCCAAAGGTACGGATTGACGACCAGTAAGGAGCAATTTGAAAATGCTTTAATCAAAACAAAAGTTACCGTTTATTCAAATTTGAGGTGAAAAGCGAAAAGCGAAAAGCGATAAAGGTTCGGTGACACAAACATGAGACGTTTGTCGTGATATTTAGATTTATTCCTTAACTATGAATAATGGCTAGATTTGGATCATTAAAGAATTGACTTTGTGAGATGTAAGAGCGATGCAGTAAGCTGTGCTGTGCTAGGGAATTACACATTAAAATATTACTGAAGATGTGGTATATATTTTTATTTTTTTATTTTTACAGTTTTTTTTCACCCTCTGTGTAAAATGTGTAGTGGTAACATAATAAACAGTCGGTTTTCTAAGGTGTGGTTTTGGTAGATTTATAAATATAACATTTTAATTATTAAACTTTTATCAACAACAAATTAGTTTTCATAATAATGGGGGTATGGGGGTGGGTATAAAATGTTTAAAACTGTCGAGATGGAGTGTAGAGCAAAGATGGTTCAACACCAAAACCATATGCGATACAAAATTCATCAAGATCATTCAGTTCTATGAAACAATTAAAAGCATTGTCATCAACACGTTTTTTATAGAGGAAGGGAAATTTAATCCCCATCCCATGTATTGGGAGAATAGTAATAGCTCCCTCACTTAACGTACATATTAGCATCTTAACTGCATTAACTATATAATTACAAAAAAAAAATTAGTAACTTTGGTGATAAATAAAAAATCCTTTTTATATATATATATATATATATAATATATATAATAATACTAGATAATCGTAATAATTATATATATACTATATATATATATAATATATACCTTACTAATATTATATATATATATATATATATATATATATATATATATATATATAGTACCTGCCAGAATAATTGGAGCAGCAAAAATAGCCCCAGCCATCCCTACCACAGTTGTTCCAACTCCAATTGCGACTTTGGCCCCTGTTGAAAGACCTGTTGATGCAGAGTTTTCAACATAAATCCTGGCTTTAAGGTACGCCATTCTGAAAAAATTATATAAAAATATTTAAGAAAAATTATTTAAAGAATTAATTAAAAAACTTTTTTTAGCACACCTCAAGAAATATAAAAATTAATAAAAAAAAAACTAAATTAGTTTACCTAAATAAATATATGGCAACTGTTAACAATAAACCAAGGCGGTGCGAGATGCGCTTATTTTGGTGCGGTGCGGTGTGGTGCGGTGCGGCAAACAATTTGTGTCCCGGTGTAGTGCGACAAAAATGACTTTTGGTGCATGGTGCGGTACGATAAAAATGACTTTTGGTGCATGGTGCGGTACGATAAAAATGACTTTTGGTGCATGGTGCGGTCCGACAAAATTGACTTTTGATGCGTGGTGAGATGAGACAAAAATAACTTTTGATGCGTTTTGTGGTGCGACAAAAATGATTTTTGATGCCTGATGCGATGAGACAAAAATGACATATGCTGTGTTATGAGGTGCGACAAAAATGACTTTTGATGCTTGGTGCGGTGCGACAAAAATAGATTTTGAAGCGTGGTGCGATGTGACAAAAAATTACTTATTATGCGGCGTCGTGCGGTGAGACAAAAATGACTTTCGATGCCTAGTGCGATGCAAAAGAAATGACTTTTGATGCGTGGTGTGGTGCAGTGCGACAAAAATGACACGATGCGTGGTGCGGTGCGACAAAAAGACTTTTGATGCGTGGTGCGGTGCGGTGCGACAAAAATGACTTTTGATGCGTGGTGCGGCGCGACAAAAATGACTTTTGATACGTGGTACGGCGCGATAAAAATGACTTTTGATACATGGTATGGTGTGGTTGTGTGGTGTGGTGCGGTGTGACAAAAATGACTTTTGATGCGTGGTGCGGTGCGACAAAAATGACTTTTGATGCCTGGTGCGATGCAACAGAAAGACTTTTGATGCCTTGTGCGATCCAACAAAAAGAATTTTGATGCGTGGTGCGGCACGACAAAAATGACTTTTGATGCGTGGTGTGGTGCGGTGCGACAAAAAATGACTTTTGAAGCGTCGTGCGGTGCGACAAAAATAACTTTCGATGCCTAGTGCGATGCAAAAGAAATGACTTTTGATACGTGGTGCGGTACGACAAAAATGACATGATGCGTGGTGCGGTTCGGTGCGGTGCGGTGCGGCGCAACAAAAATAACTTTTGATGCGTGGTGCGGTACAACAAAAATGACATGATGCGTGAGACAGCGGTGCGACAAAAATGACTTTTGATGCGTGGTGCGGTACAAAAAAAATGACATGATGCGTGGTGCGGCGCGACAAAAATGATTTTTGATGCGTGGTGTGGTGCGGTGCGGTGCGGTGCGACAAAAATGACTTTTGATGTGTGGTGCGGTGGATTGCGGTTCGAAAAATTCCGGAGCTCGGCCAAACCTAGTATAAAGCCTCAGTTCTGTAGTGTGTAAGATCTTATCAGCAAAAACAATAATAGGTAAAAACCACATTCATTTGCTAATAGCCCTTAACTAGTGTTGGCCGAGCACCGGATTTTTGCCCACTGCACCGCACCAGAATAACCGCACCACACACAGCACAGCACCGTACCAAAATTCATTTTTGTCGCACTGCACCACACTCCGCACCACCCACCACATCGCACCTATATATTTTTAAAATCGCACCGAACCAGGACACGAATTGTGTCGCACCGCACCGCACCGCACCGCACCGCACCAGTGCGTCGGCCAACCCTACCCTTACATTTTCTTATTTCTTCTGCAGGCGATTATTATAAACTCGTTTGATATGTTTAAAATATTTTATTTATAAAATAATTCAAACGATTTACTTAAGTATAATAATTTCTAGTAAAACTATAATATTATTTGTATATTATAAAAAATTTATCTCAAATTTTTAAAATATTTCTTTTGATTTAAAAAATTAAGTCAAATTAGTTTGATTTACAATTAAATCGTACAAAGGTAATAAATATACGTCTTTTAACCAACGCACCAGAAAAATCTGGAAACGTTCCTTTATTTAATCTATATTAGGGTTGGCCGAAGCACCAGGTGCGGTGCGGTGCGGTGCGGCACACAATTCCAGTGTCCTGGTGCGTGGTGCGGTGCGGTGCGGAGAGGAGCGAAGCGCGGTACGCCGTGCGCATTGAAACGTAGAGGTGTGGTGCGACAAAAATTATTTTTGGTGCTGTGTGGAGTGTGGTGCGCTTACTCTGGTGCGGTGCTGTGCGGCACACAATTTCAGTGACCCGGTGAAGTGCAGTGCGGTGCATGGTGCGCTTACTCTTGTGCGGTGCGGTGCGGTGCGGTGCGGTACTCGGCCAACCCTAATTAATCTACATAAAGGAAGCAATTTTAAATGTCTTTTCCGTGTGGGATATAAGGTTCATTTCTTACACCATTGTTGCATCATTCTTAACACCAGAGTTATGCATAAATATTGTTGCATTAGTTCGCACCTCATAGGCATTGTCCTATTATAGGAGGATAACTACTCTAGATAATTGCCCCTAGGATCTGAAGAAGGTATCGAACCCTGGCTATT
This sequence comes from Trachelipus rathkii, assembly GCA_015478945.1. Taxonomy (NCBI): domain Eukaryota; kingdom Metazoa; phylum Arthropoda; class Malacostraca; order Isopoda; family Trachelipodidae; genus Trachelipus; species Trachelipus rathkii. The sequence continues at coordinate 17,518 of JABUQX010070695.1, read as the reverse complement.
TGCCTCGCTATTCAGTTGTTCTACCGTTGAGACGTGTAGTGTGACTTAATAAAAATGGCAGACAAGTTGGGAAAGTTTGGCAATTACTGCATTAAACCTTTCAACACAGCCGTTTATGTATGGTTCTTTGTAGGGTTGGCCGAGAACCGAAATTTTGCGTACCACACCACAACCCAAATACATTTTCAAAATCGACCCACACCGGGACAGAGGAATTGTGCCCCACCGCATCGCACCACACCGCACCATAATGAGAGCACCACACATCGTACCTCACCGCACCTGGTGCCTCGGCCAATGCTAGTCCATTGGATAGTTTTTTTCCAAAACAATGTTGTGCATATCCTGAGAACTGAACTATTAATCTCCCCAAATATCACAAACCACTTCCTTTCGACAAGACCTCACTTCTTTTTCTTAACAGAAACTCAGGTTTTAGAGCGCTCTGACAATAAACCGTACTCTGCACCCTGTTACCATCTCTATCTTCAACTTACATTCAACGGTAGTTGTCGACTACCCAACGACATTCTTCTCTTACTGCCAATTTGGTGTTTTCTGAATTTTTAATGTTATGAATAAAGATCGTTTGCTAATCTACATCTAAATTCATTCGTCTTTTTTTTATATATAATACGGACATAAGCGCTTCATTCCGTCGACTAAAAAAAAGTCATGCAATGCGTCAGCTACAAAGCAGCTAAACTTTACAACTCAATGCCACAAGAAATTGACTACTTCGACCACTTAACTCCAGGATAAAGCACATTCTCTCTACTTCTTTCCATAAAATCATCATTCTGGATGATTTCAATGCTCACAACCATTAATAACGACAATCATTTTCACTTCCTTGGAGTAATGTATTTATTAAGCTTTTCATACTTTCAAAATCTTCTCCTTATACTGTTTATACTATGGGGTTCTCTCAATTACCTTATCCTGTTTTTCATCTAATCAATATTTTTCTATCTCTTCAACATTTCCGCAGGAATGGGCCTCCGCCTTCGGCGAAGAAGCGTTTTTGACAATTAGGGGTTGCTGGCTAGTTGGACTTGATTTAGCATTTCTTTGGTTTTCCTTTGAATACTTCAGCAGGGTGGCTTCCTCAGTTTACAGTTCTCTGTCTCTACGGTGTTTGTGAACTCTCACTTTCAATTTTCGTTCTCTTCAACTAATAGTCTTAAGCCTTGGTTTAACTCCACTCGTTTTCTTTCTGCTCATTTCAGGGACTCTGACCTCACGAACCACCGTAGTTTTCAAACTCCGAAAACTCATGCTTCTTACATCTTTTTCCAGAATCATGAAATAAATATTTTCCGCAACACTAAAAACTTTTCATTTCATAAAAAATGCAAATTATTCATGTCCCTCTTGCTCATGCACCTTTTGGCACAATGCCAAAAATGAAAACTCCAACTTTGCTTTTTCCTCATCCCCTCTAGTTTTTTTTACGATGGCACCTCAGTTGTCTTACCTTCTACTAAAGCTAAACGCTTAGCTCGTATCTTTGCTTCTAATTCCGCTTTAGTCGACTCCGTAAGTATTCCTCATTCTCCACCAAGCCCCAACTCATTTGATTTATTTTTGAGAGCGGACCTCACCAACGAAGGGCATATGTCGTCCCTCCGGGCAGACAAAATACTCCCCATCAGGTTATCACGAGCTCAAGACAAGTGAACAACCTGTGACGAGAGCCCGTGATACTCTCCTCCAACTCATTTATACCTAGTATAAGATATTTGTATAAACTTATTATTTCTTGAAAAGGCTGCGAAAAGCAAGTGAACAGTCCTCCAACAGCACCTTCTGATATAATATTTATGTAAATGAGAAAGAGCAAAAGTAATGAGTCGGAAAGAATAAAGAAGTCGAGATTGTCAGAGTGTGAAAGATTGTTCATTTATCTTTTAACCTTAGGCTCAAAACCATCCAGTACAAAACTGAAACCATGTCCATTCAAGAAATGACGGCACTACTTCACACATGGCGTATTAAACAATTTTATAAGTACAATATACTAAGGCACTACTCCACACTTGGCGTATTAAACAATTTTATAACTACAATATATGAGGGCACTACTCCACACATGGGGTATTAAACAATTTTATGAGTACAATATACTAGGGTACTACTCCACACTTGGCGTATTAAACAATTTTATAACTACAATATATGAGGGCACTACTCCACACTTGGCGTATTAAACAATTTTATAAGTACAATATATGAGGGCACACCTCCACACTTGTCGTATTAAACAATTTTATAACTACAATATATGAGGACACTACTCCACACATGGCGTATTAAACAATATTTTAGCAACAATATATGAGGGTACTACTCCACAAATGGCGTATTAAACAACTTTATAACTACAATATATGAGGGCACTACTCCACACATGGCGTATTAAACAATTTTATAACTGAAGAAAATGTGAGGTGAAATAATAATAACAAAAGACTATAAAATTCAAACCGACTTGAAAGACATTTATTGTTAATTAAAATGAAGAATTTACTATATTATTAAGTATATTACATCCATATGGTTAATTTGCTTAACAATATATATTATATATTATATATATATATATACTTAATATATTATATATAATAAATATATACTATATATATATTTATATATCTTCTATAAAATATAACTAATATCTATATATATATATATATCTATATAAAGTATATTTATATATTTTACATTTCTCATATTTATAGTATATAATTTTTAAAGCTATATAATATATATACTATATATATATATTTATTATACTATATTAATAATATTATATATATATTATATATATATATTAATATATGGCCTTTTCTTTCTGGGCGACACAGTTAATTTTTGTGTAATGGAATTCTTTTATCTTCATTTTTGTAGGAAATGATCTAAATAGCAATTTAACGTAAGGAGCAAGTGGCTAAAATAATTGGAAATATGAAAAATAAAACAAAAAAAATAATGAGTATAAAAACTGGGGTTAAAATGATAAGATGATTGGAACCACATGATCTTCATTAAACTATTTTTTATATGTATTTTTATTTTAAATAAATGGAAGAAGGGATTTGTCTACTACAGGAGCTCTACTCGATCCCACTTGTACCCTCGACCCAATGAGTGTTAGCGATAAAAAATAAAAAATATTACATAAATTAAATTAAAATATTATAGTTATCCATAAAAGTATTAATTTTCTATTTTTTTTTTTTTTTAAGATAGAAAATTTATTTTATAAGCATTTCTAAGGATAACTTTAATGTAAATATATATTCATTTATTTATTTCAATATTATTTTTAAATTTTTGCTTTATTATGGAACTTGCAATTTTTTCTAATGGAAAATCTATTATTTATTTCATTTAGTAAAAAATAAAAATAAAACAAAATTAAATAAACAAAAATTAATTTTATTTTGTCCAAACGAAGGATAATTTTATAAAATTACTATATATATTATATATATATATATATATATATAATATATATATTATAATATATATAATATATAATATATATATAACGGTCTATAGTATATTATATATATATATATATATTTATATATATATATATATTATATATATATATATATACTAATATAATATGATATATTAATATTATATATATATATATATTATACTATATATATAATTATCATATCATAGGAACTTGACTACACTCGTGCTACCCGTGCATCAGCACGAGTTGACATTTAGAAACTATCTATTTTTGCAAATTCATAATATGTTACGATATTATTCTCTTATTTTTTTTGCTAAGTGGTCAAATAAATGAAATCTATTACAATAATATTCAATCTTATGCAAATTTGTAAAGAAAAAGGGAAAAGATAGCCGCTATTAAATAACGCTTCTTTAAACACAATAAAATAACACTAAACCCGTGCCCCCAAGCCAATTGGAGGATATCATATTAGTGAATTAAGAGTATAAAATTCTTATAAATACTTATGTTTATAAATAAAAATGTTTAAATATATACATAAAAAATAATGTTGTATGACAAAAAAAAATAATAAAAAAAATATAATAAAAAAAATATTAAAAATTAATATAAAAATTAATAAATAAAAAAATAAAAGTAGCTTGGATATTATTGAATAATATATATATATTATATATATATATATATATATATATAGATATATATATATAATATACTATTATATATTATAATATATTTATATATATATTTTATATATATATTATATATTTAAAGTTAAAGTAAAATATATAATATATATATATATATATATAATATTATATTATATATATATATATATATATATATATATATATATATATATATAGAGAGAGAGAGAGAGAGAGAGAGAGAGAGAGAGAGAGAGAGAGAGAGAGAGCACGAGTAATAAAAAGTGGCTGGAGTCGCCACTGATATATATATATATATATATATATATATATATATATATATATATATATATATATATATATATATATATATATAATATATAATATATATATAATATATATAATCACTCTTAAATAAACTATTTACAACAATTAAAAGATATGTTTTAAAATAAAATTACTATAATACATAATCAAATATAAACACAAACATATCTGTTAGGAATATTTAACAATATAAGCTGGATAATAATCGTCCAAATTATATTTTACAAATATAGTTGGATTTATAGCACTTTCAACTGTTGAATCAAATCGCAGTTTGGTAGATGGATTTATAGGAGGAATAACGATGGTTTTATTGCCAGTACAAGCTTTACCAACTAACACAAGGATGATAAACATCCATTTGAACCCATGTTCATCGCTTGATGCGTAGTTAGTGGACAAGGCAGCCGAACTAGAGAAGTAAGTTCCTTTACCATAAACATTACCAACATTTGTACCATAGAGACGCCAGTCAAGATTTTGCTCACAAATTTTGTTAACAACTGATTTTGAGGTGCCATGAAAAAGATACTGTTCACTAAGGGCATCTGTATTGTTAGTATAAGAAGCAATCATTTGAGCTTTTTTTATTTGATAAGTATTCCAAAGATATGGGTTCTCAATGCGTTCTAACGAAAAATGTTTGATAGAGAGGGTTTTCTCTATCATTTGTCTGAAGTATAAATACTCATGCGACCGAGTAAAGACGGCTGTCCTGATGAATTTTTTACTATAATCATTGGTGATTGACCATAGGCTTCTAATGGTAGTATTTTCGTTCTGCGAAGGGTTTTCACTCGTCGGCATTGGTCTTCGCCTAACTCGCCTCCTTTTCAAAGTAATTTGATTAGTTTGTTGCATGCTTGAAAAGTTTATATCATACTTAAATTTGTTGGAAATTTTAAAACACACCGAGTTTCTTCTCTCTTTCAGATATGCCTTCTCGAGATAATCACTAAAAGGGATTACTACATTATCTGTATCTCCAAGAATGGCACTTTTATAAAAATTCCAACAACCAAAATCGTCTTCCCAATACCAAATCCATCGTGTAGCGAGACTACTGAAATTTTTTATATCAGATTCTGTTGAAAGCCTTCTAATCTCATATTTTCCGTCTTTGGATGCCAGGGTCATCTTGTCGAAATCTACTTCTATAGAATTCGAAATGAAAACTGGATCTACCTTTGGAGTACTGCTTGTTGATGTCTTCTGAAAACGAACTGAACATACGTTGTTGAAAGGTATAGCGAAAAGGTTTTCAACTTCGTAATTTAAACACTGTGGAAAATCAACCCAATTATTATTAACATTAATTTGCCAAGCAAATGCATTTTTAATATGGTAATAAGTACAATTATCTTTCTTGCAACGATTGAACATAAACTCAGTGCATATAATCAAATCTTTCTCTCTTACCAATTCATTACCTCTGATCATGTTTTGTTTTAACATACTTATTATCTGGGATTCATCAAAAATCTTCGAATGTAAAACTTCAAGCAAATATTTATTGGCATAGCTGCTAAGCCCATGTTCATATTGGCAATCGTCTCTGTTACAATTTCCTTTGATCCAAAACTGACAGACATGAAACCTATAACAATATTGTATGCAACAACCTTTTCTACTTAAGTACTGCGGACAAGTTGTCATTACAAATCTTTTGACTTTCAATCTAGATTGAAATTCGAACGACCACCATTCTTATTAATCATATTAGGTATCTTATAACCATTAGCAGGGTGAGCAACTGATGTATTTGCGGGAATTACTGGAACATCCGTAACACTGGTATTTGTATTTGTACTAGCTTGAGAAATTGATATATTTGCGGGAATTACTGGGACATCCGTAACACTGGTATTTGCATTTGTACTAGCTAGAGAAGTTGATATATTTGCGGGAATTGCTGGAACAACAACAACATAGGTATTTGCATTTGTACTTACCCCAGTTGAAAGACCTGTTGAGGCAGATTTTTCAGTATATATCCCGGCACTAAGATGCCTCATTCTAAAACTAGAACGACCACCATTCTTATTTATCATATTAGGTGTCTTATTAATATTAATAGGGTGAGCAACTGATACATTTGCAGGAATTACTGGAACAGCAGTAACACTGGTATTTGCATTTGTACTAGATTGAGGTGGCGCCAAGTTTCCGAAAAATGAGTTAACGTTATCCTGAAAATCCTGCCAGCCCTGCCGGGTAGAAGGGGATGAACATGTAGAAGGATTCTCTTGTGATGGTGGTGGTCCAGGTTTGTTTTCTGAACTTCCCGTGCCTTGAGATGGTGTCAAGTTTCCGAAAAATGAGTTAACGTTATCCTGGAAATCCTGCCAACCCTGCCAGGTAGGTGATGACTGTGTAGAAGTATTCTCTTGTGATGGCGGTGGTTCAGGTTTGCTTTCTGAACTTCCCATGCCTTGAGGTGGTGTCAAGCTTCCGAAAAATGAATTAATGTTATCGTGGAAATCCTGCCAACCCAGCTAGGTAGAAGATGAATGTGACGAATTATTAGAAGTTGTAGAAGAGGCTCTGAATGGGTGATCTCCAGATAATGATTGTGTAGGATTCCCTTGTGCTGGTGGTGGTTCAGGTTTACTTTCTTCTGAACTTCTAATGCCTATATATATATATATATATATATATATATATATATATATATTATATAATATGGAAAGTGTACACATAATAGCATATAAATATATATTATATATATATATATTATATATATATTATTATATATATATGGGCCTCAGCATCATCCCGAAGAGGCCAGCATGTAACTAGAAAACTATAACATTTACAGGAAAATAAAATAACATTTTTTTTGATTCAGCAAGTAATTTCACTAACAAAAACTTAACAAACAAAAAAATTATGTTTATTATTCTATTATTTATTTATAAACACTTTAAATATTTGTATAATCTTAGACCCTGGCAAGTGAACGCTGTGATTGACCTTTTGAATCCTGCATTAGTTCTCGAGCAGCAAAAGTTGCCAAATACCATTTTATTTTTTACGCTTTGGGAGAATGTTATTTTTTCTTTTTATATCCTTTTTAGGGGGTTTCGAGCCGACGAGAAACCCGACTCTTTCCATTCTTTAATTTTTACCCGTCGGGTATTCTTTAGCTATAAAGAAAAAAAATCAACATTTGGCAACTTTGCTCGCTCCCTCCGACTACTCCAGCTTCTTCTTCGAATTCTCAAAAACTTTAATTTTGTATTTATTTTTAAACAATTTTCAATTTTTTAAAAAGCGTTTATTTTAAAAAAACAAAAAACAATTAATCAGGGTTAAAAATGTCTCCTGATTAATACAATGATATTTATTCGTGTAACCGTTATAGTTTTTTAGTTACATGCCCTTTTTCTTCAGGATGCTGACATATATATTTATATATTTATATTATATATATATATATTATTATATATTAATATTATATATATATATATATATATATTATATATATATATACACATAGAGTGCTGTAAGCACGCATTGTTTTATATGTACATACATAGGTGTGAAGAAAAGAGGGGTAGAGTGAAGTTCCAGACAAACCAGAAAGCACTTCACGTTACACCTTGCAGATATCTGTGTTAATAAAGCCAACACAAAGGGATATTTTACAGGCCCATCTTAACACTCCATATATATATAATATATTATATATTATATATTATATATTAATATATATATATATATATTATATATTAATTATATATATATATATATATATATATTTATATATTTAGAAACGAGATATGTTGATATATAGGAATTTTTGAAATACAAATATTGAGCTTTAATTCCATGTACCCATTGGCATATTTGTTAAAATGGTATAAGACGATTTTTTTATGGTTTATATGTTTATATTTAATTTTAAATGATTTTCAATAAAAAATTTTTTTATAAAAACATGAAAAATGGCTAAATTTAGCCATATTTCTGGCATTTCTAGCCTAACAAACTAAACCTAACATTACATAACCACCTAACCTAAGCTAACGAATACAGTAATTTGACCTAAAGTTCAAAAGTAAAAAATTTAATCTAGGCAATTCTGACAAAAAACGCTAAAATTTTGTAATTATCCTCCTTTCTCAAAAAACAAACTAAATGATAATCAGTTAAATTAAAATACAATTCAAACAAAAAAAAATTTTCCATAAACCCAAATTTTGAAAAAAATACACTAGGACATGAAACCGAAACACACACACACACACACACACGCACACACACGTATAGATATAATATAGATATATATATTATATATTATATAATTATATATAATATAATTATATATATATATTATATAATATATATATATATATATACTATATATATATATCATATATATATATTTTCTAATTATCTACATTTTTCTAAAAAAATTTAAATATATATATATATATATATACTTTTAATTATAATATATATATATTATATATATATATATATATATATATATATATATATATATATATATATATATATATATTATTATATATATAAATATATATATATATATATATATATATATATATATATATATATATATAATAATACATATATAATAATAATTGGAATAATTTAATGATAATAATATAATGAAATAACTCAATAATAATAATAATCTCATAATAATATAAATAAAATATCTCCATTTTGTCTAGTTCCGATTTTAGACCCCGCACCCCCTTTGACCTTGTATCATCTGTGCCTTGATACACTGTTGAAATCTGGTCTATTGTTAAGCACTGAATTGTTATAAATTGCCACCTCACAAAAGCGTTCTCAGAATTATTTCGCGTTGAATTCCGCGTCTTTTGATTATATCTGTATCTTTAAATTAATATAGAAAAGAAATGCTGCTAAAACAATCAAAATTGGTTTCTAATATAAGAAAAAGCAATTGTATGTAAATCTGCCCTTTGTGAAATTTCTAATAAAGAAGCCAATGCTAAACACTCAAGTTCTTAATATGGAAAACAATGGTACACAATCGTCATTAATACAAACAATCAAGTGTTTTGCTTTCCCTTTTTAAATTTAAATATATTGAGTGCTGAAATTCTCTCTACTATTTTTTCACTATTGAGACAATTCAAAATTATCAAACTGAAAATTCTGAACTGCTAAACAGGTTACAAAAATTAATTAATCATATAGTATCTTGGGTATAATCGCAGAAGCCAGGACACCACTACACCTCCACCATTGCAAAATATAACAAGTGTGACTTGTTTTTGTTTTGCGAATGGGATGAGTGTGACGAATTCTGAAAAACAATTATGTTGCCAGATTACCCTTTTTAAATAATATTATATCGTAAAAAGATATAGACTAAGGGATCAAATTCCCCGTTGTCTTTATATTATATGAATGAATCAAAGAACATATCTTGAGAATTCAAACATGAAAAATTGTGCAATATTCCTCAAAAAAATTTACTTTTGAATTTTGTACTTCCTCTTTATAAAAAAAAAATACTCTATGTGGTAATGCTTAAAAGTTCTCATATATAAAGTATCATAATTGATTGTGATAATAGACACTTTTCTAATTATTTTCTACAATAAAGTAATTATTAACATTTCAGGGAATAGGATTTATTCCATTTATATTATATATATGATATATATCACATATAAAAAAAGATTTATATAATATATATCAGGGATCATATTAAAGGAATATTTTGATACTTAAATTATATACTTTATTGATATTATAGTTATACTGTGATATATAAAAATAAGTAATAAGGGGTATATATATATAGGCACTAATATACCTATAAAAGGAAGTTACATAAAGTGGCGTGATAATCGAAGATCGGCCGAACTCTGCTCGCTGTGACGTCTCCCTGCAGCTTGCTGATTCGGTTGCCTTAATATTTTTGTCCTATTGAAATAGTAAGATCCACTATATGAGTGTCATTTTTCTATTTAATTGGGGTTTGCTTGTTTTATTTTTCATCATATACTTTTGTTAATTTTTTATAATTGTTTATAATTTTTTTGTTTTTAATAATTTGTGTTAATAATTTTTCTTTTTTTATTCTTTTTTAAGGGGCTCGAGCCGACGGAGGGACGGAGTTTGGAGGGGGGGACGAAGTCCCCCCCGATTCGCATCCCCCCTGAGGCGGAGACCCTGCTCTTTGACATCGTTGCTATTTAATCTGGGTATGTGGCCTTTCCGTTAAAAAAAAAAATTAAAAAGCGTATTAATTGGAATGGGGTGTCAAGCACCATTATGCTCCACGTATTGCCTGTTAGTTATTTCCTTTATTTGTAATATTTTATAATCAAGTGGTGTTAAAAAAAAAAATACTTCGATTTACATATATATATATATGATATTATACGTTCTTGTAACTATACCAATCTAGTATATATAATATAGTTAATGCTACCCTTTATAAAGTATGATAAGTCCTATATTAATATATATTATATATGATATATTAATATATAATATATACTTATATACCTATATATATTAATATATATTATATAATATTATATATATAATATATATATATATATATATATTATGATATATAATTCATGGCGATGCCAGTCTATCCATAAGCTAGGGTGGGCCAGCTTTTAAAATTTTATAGAGCTTAACTATATATTATATATATATACTATTTTATATATATATATTATATTAATATATTAATTATACGTTAATATATATATTAATATTATTATATATATATATTACTATATGATATATATTATTATATATTATACTACTATATATATATATATATATATATTATAATATATATTATAAAGTTGTGAGTTATTTACTAACTAGGAACGTATAATTATACTAATATATAAATATATATAATATATATAATTATATATATATATACTATTATTATATATATATATAATATATATAATATTATGATATTATATATATATATTTATATATATATATATTATAATATATATTATATAATAATATCATGGCGTGCGGTCTGGCTCCAGCTTCCAAGCTAGGAGGGGGCAGCTTAAAATTTTATTAATAAGATATATATATAATATACTATAATAATATATAATATATATATATTTACATATTTAAGTTATATATTATAATATATATAGTATATTAATATATATAATATATAATATAATATATATATTATATTATATATATATATTAATATTAATTATATATTGAGGCAAACGACCCGAAAGCATCATGCATGTTAACTAAAAAATTATAATAACAGCTAAAGGAAAAAAAATAACATTTTTTGATATCATATTTAGCAAGCGCCAGTTGCATTGAAACTTAAAAAAAAAAATTTATTTTATTCTAAATTTATTAATAACACCTTATATACTAGTATAATCTTAGATATCTGGCAAGGTTACTCTCGGTGGTTGGATTGCCATCTTAGAAATCCCTGCATATTTCACGAGAAGCCAAGAGTTACCAAATAGATTTAATTTTACGCTTTTGCATAAAATGTTATTTTTCTTTTCTTATATTCCTTTTTTAGGGGGTTCGAGCCTGACGTCGTCCCCCGGGGGTACTGGGGACGGAAGTCCCCCCGTCGTATCCCCCGGATAGCCGAGAACTCAGACTCATCTCCAGTATCCCGAAATAAAGGAGTGACACCTGAATAATTTATATATCATGTAGTTAAAACAGGAATTTAACATTGACACACTTTGCTGCTCACTCGGAGTACTCGAGCTTCTTCGTATTCTCAGGAAACGGTAATATCATACAAAAGTTTTCCAACATTTTTAAGTATTTTTAAATTTATTTTCAAACTTTACCCATGTTATTTTTTTTTTAATCTTTAGATCTATAAACACATTGTCTCCTGATTAATAAATGTTATTTATTGTTCCTGTAATGTCCCCCTTGTAATTTTTACAATGCATGTGCTTTCGGAGGCTGACCTATATATTATTATATATATAGTATATATATAAGTCTGAAGTAGTCTAGTTATTACTATAATTGATAGATTATATCTTAACTTTATATAAAATAGATCTATATTTGAATATATATATATATATATACTATAATATATATCATATATATTATAATATATATGCGAATATTATAATATATATTATTTAATATGAGACCTTATTCATATTATCTATATTAGTAATATATTAATAATAATATATATAGTAGTATATGTTGTGAGCATACTAATATGTATATATATATAATATATATATTATATATTATATAATTAGTATTACTATATATATATAGTATATATATATTATTATATAGGTATATTATATAAATTTTATTATACTAAATAATAATTAATTTTCATATATTATATATAATATAGGTTTTATGTTTGGGACTATTATACTAATGAATATAAATATTAAGATAGTAGTTATATTATATATAATATATATATATATATATATAGTATATATTACTATATAATATATTATATTGTATATATATATACTAATATATATATATATACTACTATATATATTGTATTATATATATATATATAGTATATATATATATATGATTAGAGTAGACCTTTATATATATATACTTAAATATAGATATATTATATTATAATTATGACCTATAATAATTAAATAATTATATATATAACTATATTTAGACTTTATATACTATTTGATAGTCTATATAGAAAGAAGAACATTAAACTAGGAAGATCATGATTGAATGGATACATTAAATGAACTTTAATATTTTAAAAAAAATTATTTCATTCACCTTAAACAAAGGTACAAATATCTAATACAATATGCAATATGGAAAATTCACAATATATTTCGAGCAGTTGCCAAACTTCTATTATTTAAAAAAAGTAATTTTCCTTGGATTCAAGGCAAATTTATCAACGTTACTCTTTGAATAACTCAATAATATCCATAATTGCTCAAACACAAATTTTTCTGTGTACCTCATCATAGCAGCCGTTAACCGGTCGTCTTCCATAGTACTTCGAGCCAAGTCTTGATCCTTCGCGGATACTGGAAAGAGCGCTTCTTACTGTACTGGTGGTGCATGGCTGGGCGAGGAGTATCATCAAAGCCTTGTTCGTCGACGGAAGGAAAGGTTGTCTCCTTTAAGACTTGAGAGTCCATTGGGAGGAAGGACGAACATCAAAATAACAAAGGTCGAAATTTTCCCTCTCTATTTCTAGTTCTTCGACTACTCAGTTTTTTGCTACTTTCCAAACTTTATAGTTATTCCCAAAGGTATCATATGTCTTGTCTTCTTATTCCTTGAATCTCACTGATTACTATAAGTATTGTTAGGGAGCTTTCGATGTTTAGCTCACAAATAAGATGCGAATTCGTGTCTACTTGCGCCCTTCTGGCAGCTAGTGCATCTGCAGTGAGCTTGCCAAGGAACGATTGGCGAACTTGTTTTTTGTCCCGAAAAAGAACTGAATTTGGGAGAATATTGCAAAGAGAACTGATATAAAAAATTTATGTAAATGTGTTAGTGGCCCGCCTTAAAAACGTGGTTGACTTACCAGAAAGAAATAAAAATCTGCGTGAAAATGCTTTTGGGAACAATAATCCAGACGAAATAGAGAAACGCTAAACTAGTTCCGTATGAGCTTCCTTCCTCACTGTCATAGAAGATACCCGGGTAGGTTGCATGTTGTTTACACCCAGAAAACACGCCAAACAGGAACTGCTGAGGGTATTATTGGAAGAATAAAATACATCCACAAAGTATTTGAAGGAACTATAGGCACTGTCACACTGACCAAAATTATGAAAAATTCGTACCAGATATATCCGCTACCGAATGCACATTGCAGATAAAAATTTGAATAAATTCACAACCAAAATTTGCTTAGAGCGTGTTGTCAAAAAATGGTTGGCTCGAGAAGAGGTGTGTAAGATTAAGTTCAAACATATTATTAACTTATGAAGTTCATTAACGGAGGGAGTTGATATAAACAAGTTCTGTCATAAGCAGTAACATTTAGTTTTATCTTGATTAAATACGAGTTTCACAAATTGATGAACTGTCAACAGTCGCCTACCAGCAATAAAATTGGTGGAAAGAACAAACAAAAACGAATCTGTCACATAGGCGATAAAAAGACATCTGATGCAATCAACGAAGCATATTCTTTTTGATTTTGAGATTAAAGATGTCGCTATTCAAAAATTCCTAGTTGTAATAATAAAAGTATAATCATTATTACAAATGTTTATACATAAATTGATTAGCTGGTCGCAGTATATATAATAATATATATATATTAATATAATATATATATATATATATATATATATATGTACATACTAGGCTAATAATAAATATAGTATTAAATCGAATAGTAAATTATCTTAATACGAATAGTAACATACCGTACCTACTATATTAGACTTATTTATAATAATTATAGTTATATATATATAAATATTATATAAATATATATATGTTATATATATATTATTATATATGATATATTAGTGTATAGGATAATATATTATTATATATATATATATATAATATATTATATTATATATAATATATTATATATATAAATATATTATATATATAGTATTAATATATATCATAAATACATATACTTTATAATATATCTATATATATATATATAATATTATATTTTGTATAATATAATATATATATAATAAAATAGGTATTAATAAAATAATATATATATAGATATATATATAGTATATCTCTATTATTATGTATTTTTTGATATAAAGTAATATATATACTGTCAATATATATATAACGCAATATATATTGTATATAATATATATATAATATATAGTATAAATACTATACTATATAAGGATATATACTATATAGTATTTATTATTACCGTCTGACGGCTTTATTAGTATAATAAGTTTTTATTAGTTTATAAATATATTTATAATATTATCTAATATATTATTGCAACAAGTAAGGCGAGTTCTAATTAAGAACTCTGGTGATCTTAGTTATAGCGACAATTAACGATACTCACCAATTTAACTAACGCTTAAAATAGAGTAACTATAGTAAAAAAATTTCAACAAAATAACTATCTCTCGTCATTGATTATAGCTTGTTCCTTTTAGTACGTAGGAAATGAAGCCTAATGATTGCCTAGGACAAGTACTCTAAACTCTCTGGCACTCCAAGGAAAAGGAAGTTGGTGTGTGAGTAAAAACAATGAAAATGTCTCAGCCCCCTCCATCCGACGTTCCATGAAGTAGTTGATTAATGTATTATACTTTCTAAAAAATACTTATGTGAAGTCGCACAGTTATTAGCCGAGGAGACAGTGCGGACGGCGGGACTGCGATAGCGGAGGTTTGATGCTCTGAATAAGTGCGGGAACCTCCCCTATCATTATCACCTTTTTCTCTAGAGGTTAGCTCGGTTATGGATGCTGCGTAGCGGTATATAATATAACTACCCCTAAATGAGCTAGTGTGCCCACCTTATATCATGTAATATTATATATATATATATTATATATATATATATTATTATACTATTATATATATATATATATATATAATAATATATATACTATACCTATATATATTAATATATTAACGTATATACTTATAGAATTTCAATTTTATGTGCTCGTGAGAATTTTTTTTTTTTTGTTGTTTGTTTGTTGTTTGTGTTGATGTTTGTGTGTGTAGTATGATACTAACAATAAATTTCCGTGTGTGTTTGCGCATGTATTCAAAAATTAATTATATATGTGTTCTAAGCTATCTACATGATTACATTCTTGATAGATTGGAGCATACACGCTCCGCACTGTTTCTAGGCAGAGTCATCGCGCTGATCTACTATATAGTTAAGCGACGTTTAGGGATATGTTTCTGTATGTAGTCAAAATATCATTACCCGAAAAAAGCATGAGAACTATATAGTACAGCTAAGTATAGATCTCAATGGTAGGTATTTATATTAGTACCGATATAATGGCCTTGGCTATAACTCTGTCGTATCTCCAACATAAGTGTTCTAATCGTGGAGTTTATTACTTGACTTATACTATATATATACGTTATATACGATACATAATAGGTGAGTGATATACTATATTGCGTTTACCTTGCCCTCTTATAAATAGTTTACAGGTTATAAATAATTAGAAAATATTTTCCTTTATATATTGTTGCTATTATTAAAGCCATATATGTTTCGCTAGTACTAATACAATATCAACACTATATATTACAAAATCTATTATTCTCAATTGCTATAAATAATTGTTTATACCAATTAATTACCAATTAATAATTCTTAGATTTCTTTCTTACATTTAATGTAAGAAAGAAATACTTTGATTCTTATTTAACAATTACTACATTAAGCCATTCTTTAAAAAATAGTGTGATACTGAATGTTGCTTGTCTGATGAAATTAAGTACTACTCGATCGTTTTATCTCATTTCATCATGCCGCCCAAGCCGCCCGTCATATATTTTTCATATGTTGCGCATTTCATTCATATTCTTCAGTATACGTAGCTAATTGCTATACATAAGATGGCGTGGATTTATGTTTCTGATTTTTTGAGAAATAAATCTTTACCTTTTTGTTGAAAATAAAAATCTCCCTGAGTTATTTGCATGTATTTAATTTCTTGAAAACAATTTGCTCCCAAAAACTCGAGACATTAATTATAATCTAAACACCGAATTTATATAATTATATATATTATATATTATAATATATATATATAATTATATATTATATATATATATATATAATATATATATATATATATTAATTATATTATATATATATATATATATATATATAATATATTATATATATATATTAATTAATATATATTATAATATAATATATATATATATATCTATATATATATATATATATATATATATATAGTATATATTAATTAATATATATGATACTTATTATATATATATACCTATATATATATAATATATATAAAGAGACTATATATAGTTAATACGATAATCCTGTT
>JABUQX010070694.1:0-13273 GCA_015478945.1 Trachelipus rathkii | reverse complement strand
AATTCCCCATCCTTGAATAGGCTAATGCCGTGAGGTGTGAACTCTCACCTAGAGAAGCTCGCCCTTGCCAATAGGGCTATGCCCAAACGGCTGTGAATTACCTGAGAGTTAACGCTAAATTGAATAGGGCTATGCCGTGAGGTGTGAATTACCTAGGGAAGTTCCCTCCTTGAATAGGGCTATTTGCCCGTGAGGTGTGAATTACCTAGAGAAGTTCCACTCCTTGAATAGGGCTATGCCCGTGAGGTGTGAATTACCTAGAGAAGTTCCTCCATTAATAGGGCTTTGCCGTGAGGTGTGAAATTACCCTAGAGAAGTTCCCCCCTTGATAGGGCTAGCCCGTGAAGGTTTGTGAATTTACTAAGAAGTTTCCCCTCGCTTGAATAAGGGCCTATGCCCATGAAGGTGTGGAATTACCTAGAGAATTCCCCTCCTTGAATAGGGCTATGCCCGTGAGATTGTGAATTACCTAGAGAAGTTCCCCACCTTGAATAGGGCTATGCCGTGAGGTGTGAATTACCTTAAGAAGTTCCCTCTTGAATAGGGCTTTGCCGTGAGGTGTGAATTACCTAGAGAAGTTCCCTTTCTTGAATAGGGCTATGCCGTGAGTGTGAATTACCTAGAGAAGTTTCCCCTCTTTGAATAGGGCTAGTGCCCGTGAGGTGGTGAATTTACGCTAGAGAAGTCCCTTCCTTGAATAGAGCTATGCCCGTGAGGTGTGAATTACCTAGAGAAGTTCCCCTCCTTTAATAGGGCTATGCCCGTGAGGTGTGAATTACCTAGAGAAGTTCTGCTCCTTGAATAGGGCTATGCCCGTGAGGTGTGAATTACCTAGAGAAGTTCCCCTCCTTGAATAGGGCTATGCCCGTGAGGTGTGAATTACCTAGAGAAGTTCCCCTCCTTGAATAGGGGTGTTATGCCCGTGAGGTGTGAAATTACCTAGAAGAAGTTCCCCTCCTTGAATAGGCTATGCCCGTGAGGTGTGATTACCTAGAGAAGTTTCCCTCCTGCGAATAGGGCTATGCCCGTGAAGGGTGAAAATTACCGAGAGAAGTTCCCCTCTTTGAATAGGGCTAGTGCCCGTGATGTTGTGAATTACCTAGCAGAAGTTTTCCCCTCCATTTAATAGAAGCTAATGCCCGTGAGGTGTGAATTACGCTATAGAAGTTCCCCTCCTTTAATAGGGCTTTATGCCCGTGAGGTGTGAATTTACCAGAGAAGTTTCCACTCCTGAATAAGGCTATGCGCGGTGAGGTGTGAAATTAGCTAGAGAATTTTCCCTCCTTTTGAATAGGGCTATGCCATGAGGTGGTGAATTACTCCTAGAGAAAAGTTCCCCGTCCTTGAATACGGGCTATAACCGTGGAGGTGTGAATTAAACCTAGAGAAGTTCCTCCTCCTTGATAGGGCTATGCCCTTAGGTTGGAATTACGCTAGAAAGTTCGCTCCTTGAATAGGGCTTAGCCCGTGAGGTGTGACTTACCTAGAGAAGTTCCGCCTCTTGAATAGGGCTACTGCCCGTTGAGGGTGTGAATTCCTAGAGAAGCTCCCTCCTTGAATAGGGCTATGCCCAAAGGTTGTGAATTACCTAGAGATTTCCCCTAAATTGAATAGGGCTAATTGCCCGGAGGTGTGAATTACCTAGAGAAGTTCCCCTCCTTGAATAGGGCTTTGCCCGTGAGGTGTGAATTACCTAGAGAAGTTCCACTCCTTGAATAGGGCTATGCCCGTGAGGTGTGAATTACCTAGAAAAGTTCCCTCCTTGAATAGGGCTTTGCCCGTGAGGTGTGAATTACCTAGAGAAGTTCCGCTCCTGAATAGGGCTATGCCCGTTAGGTGTGAATTACCTAGAGAAGTTCCCTCCTTGAATAGGGCTATGCCCGTGAGGTGTGAATTACCTAGAGAAGTTCCCCTCCTTGAATAGGGCTTTGCCCGTGAGGTGTGAATTACCTAGAGAAGTTCCCCTCCTTGAATAAGGCGCTATGCCCGTGAGGTGTGAATTACCTAGAGAAACACGCCCTCCTTGAATAGGGCTTTTGCCCGTGAGGTGTGAATTACTAGAGAAGTTCCCTCCTTGAAGAGGCAGTGCCCGTGAGGTGTGAATTACCTAGAGAAGTTTCCCCTCCTTGAATAGGGTATGCTGCCAATGAGGTGTGAATTACCTAGATAGAAGGTTCCCCCCCTTTAATAGGGTATGCCCGTGGGTGTGAATTACCTAGAGAAGTTCCCCTCCTTGAATAGGGCTATGCCCGTGAGGTGTGAATTACCTAGAGAAGTTCCCCTCCTTGAATAGGGCTATGCCTCGTAAGGTGTGAATTACCTAGAGAAGTTCCCCTCCTTGAATAGGGCTATGCCCGTGAGGTGTGAATTACCTAGAGAAGTTCCCCTCCTTGAATAGGGCTATGCCCGTGAGGTGTAAATTATCTAGAGAAGTTCCCCTCCTTGAATAGGGCTATGCCCGTGAGGTGTGAATTACCTAGAGAAGTTCCCCTCCTTGAATAGGGCTATGCCCGTGAGGTGTGAATTACCTAGAGAAGTTCCCCTCCTTGAATAGGGCTATGCCCGTGAGGTGTGAATTACCTAAGAAGTTCCCCTCCTTGAATAGGGCTATGCCCGTGAGGTGTGAATTACCTAGAGAAGTTTACTCCTCCTTGAATAGGGCTTGCCCGTGAGTGTGAAATACCTAGAGAAGTTCCCCTCCTGAATAGGGCTATGCGCGCGTGAGGTGTGAATTACCCAGGAAATTCCCCCTCTTTGAATAGGGCTATGCCCGTGAGGTGTGAATTACCTAGAGAAGTTCCCCTCCTTGAATAGGGATAAGCCCGTGAGGTGTGAATTACCTAGAGAAGTTCTCCTCTTTGAATAGGGCTATGCCGTGAGGTGTGAATTACCTAGAGAAGTTCCCTCCTTAAATAGGGCTATGCCCGTGAGGTGTGAATTACCTAGAGAAGTTCCCCTCCTTGAATAGGGCTATCTATGCCCGTGAGGTGTGAACTTACCTAGATAAGTTTCCCCCCCCTTGAATAGGGATATGCCCGTGAGGTGTGAATTACTAGAGAAGTCTTCTCGTTTGAAATTTTGCTATGCCGCGTGAGGTGTAAAATTACCTAGGAAGTTCCCGCTCCCTTGAATAGGGCTGTGCCAGTGATGTGAATTACCTAGAGAAGTTCCCCTCCTTGAATAGGGCTGTGCCCGTGAGGTGTGAATTACCTAGAGAAGTTCCCCTCCTTAAATAGGGCTCTGCCCGTGAGGTGTGAATTACCTAGAGAAGATCCCCTCCTTGAATAGGGCTATGCCCGTGAGGTTAGAATTACCTAGAGAAGTTCCCCTCCTTGAATAGGGCTATGCCCGTGAGGTGTGAATTACCTAGAGAAGTTCCCCTCCTTGAATAGGGCTATGCCCGTGAGGTGTGAGTTAATTAGAGAAGTTCCCCTCCTTGAATATGGGGCTATGCCCGTGAGGTGTGAATTACCTAGAGAAGTTCCCACCCTTGAATAGGGGCTATGCCCGTTGAGGTGTGAATTAGCTAGAGATTTTCTCCTTGAATAGGGCTATGCCCGTGAGGTGTGAATTACCATAGAGAAGTTCCCCTCCTTGATAGGGCTGTAACCGTGGGAGGTGTGAATTACGCTAGAGAATTCCCTCCTTGAATAGGTGCTATTCCCGTGAGGTGTGAACTATTACCTAGAGAAGTTCCCCGTCTGAATAGGGCTATGCTCCGTGAGGGTGTGCTTACCTAGAGAAAGCTCCCCTCCTTGATAGGGCTATGCCCAAAGGGGTGTGAATTAACCTAGAGAAGTTAAACCTAAGATTGAATAGGGCTATGCCGTGGGGTAGGAATTACGCTAGAGAATTCGCCCTCCTTGATAGGGCTTTGCCCGTGAGGCTGTGAATTACCTAGAGAAGTTCCACTCCTTGAATAGGGCTATGCCCGTGAGGTGTGAATTACCTAGAAAAGTTCCCTCCTTGAATAGGGCTTTGCCCGTGAGGTGTGAATTACCTAGAGAAGTTCCCCTCCTTGAATAGGGCTATGCCCGTGAGGTGTGAATTACCTAGAGAAGTTCCCCTCCTTGAATAGGGCTATGCCCGTGAGGTGTGAATTACCTAGAGAAGTTCCCCTCCTTGAATAGGGCTTTGCCGCGTGAGGTGTGAATTACCCTAAGAAGTTCCCCTCCTTGAATAGGGCTTATGCCGCGTGAGGTTGTGAATTACCTAAGAAGTTCCCCTCCTTGAATAGGGCTTTGCCCTGAGTGTGAATTACCTAGAGAAAGTCCTCCTTGAATAGGGCTGCCCGTGAGGTGTGAATTAACGATCGAGAAGTTCCCCTCCTTGAATAGGGCTATATGCCATTGAGGTGTGAATTACCTAGAAGAATTTCACCTCCTTGAATAGGGCTATGCCCGTGAAGGGTGAATTACTAGAACGTTCGCCTCCTTGAATAGGCTATGCCATGAGGTGTGAATTACCTAGAGAAGTTCCCCTCCTTGAATGGGCTATGACCGTGAGGTGTTGAATTACCTAGAGAAGTTCCCTCCTTGAATGGGCTATGCCGTGAGGTGTGATTACCTTAGTAGAAGTTCCCCTCCTTCGAATAGGGCTATGGCCCGTGGAGGTGGTAATATCTGAGAAAGTTCCCCTCCTTGACTAGGGCTATGCCTGTGAGGAGTGAATTACCTAGAGAGTTCCCTTCGCTTGAAATAGGGCATGCGCCGTAGGTGTGAATTACCTTAGAGAAGCCCCCTCCTTGAAATAGGGCTATGCCCGTGAGGTGTGAATTACCTAGAGAAGTTCCCCTCCTTGAATAGGGCTATGCCCGTGAGGTGTGAATTACCTAGAGAAGTTCCCCTCCTTGAATAGGGCTATGCCCGTGAGGTGTGAATTACCTAGAGAAGTTCCCCTCCTTGAATAGGGCTATGCCCGTGAGGTGTGAATTACCTAGAGAAGTTCCCCTCCTTGAATAGGGCTATGCCCGTGAGGTGTGAATTACCTAGAGAAGTTTCCCCCTTGAATAGGGGCTAAGCCGTTGAGGTGTGAAATTAACCTAGAGAAGTTCCTCCTCCTTGAATCAGGGCTATGTTCCGTAGGTGTGAATTTCCTAGAGAAGTTCAACTCCTTAAACAGGGCTATTTCCGTGAGGTGTGAATTACCTAGAGAAGTTCCACTCCTTGAAGGGGCTATGCCCGTGAGGTGTGAATTACCTAGATAAGTTCCCCTCCTTGAATAGGGCTATGCCCGTGAGGTGTGAATTACCTAGAGAAGTTCTTCTCTTTGAATAGGGCTATGCCGTGAGGTGTGAATTACCTAGAGAAGTTCCCTCCTTGAATAGGGCTGTGCCCAGTGAACGCGTGTGAATTACTAGAGAAGTTCCCTCACTTGAATAGGGCTTGTGCCCGTGAGTGTGAATTCCTAGAAAGTTCCGACCTCCTTAAATAGGGCTCTTGACCCGATGAGGTGTGAATTACCTACGAGAAGATCCCTCCTTGAATAGGGCTATGCCCGTGAGGTTAGAATTAACCGTGAGAAGTTCCCCTGCTTTGAATCGGGCTTGCCGTGAGTGTGAATTACCTAGAGAAGTTCCCCCTCTTTAATAGGGCTATGCCCTTGAGGTGAGTGAAATACCTAGAGAAGTTTCCCTCCTTGAATAAATGGCTATGCCGTGAGGTGTGGAATTACCTAGAGAGTTTCTCTTTTTGAATAGGGGCTTATGCCCGGAGGTGTGAGTTAATTAGAGAAGTTCCGCCTCCCTTGAATATGGGGCTATGCCCGTGAGGTGTGAATTACCTAGAGAAGTTCCCACCCTTTGAATAGGGGCTATGCCCGTGAGGTGTGAATTACCTAGAGAAGTTCCCGTCCTTGAATAGGGCTATGCCCGTGAGGTGTAAATTATCTAGAGAAGTTCCCCTCCTCGAATAGGGCTATGCCCGTGAGATGTGAATTACCTAGAGAAGTTTCCCCTCCTCTAATAGGGCTAGCCCTTGAGGTGGTGAATTACCGTCGGAGAGAAGTTCCCCTGCCCTTGAATAGGCTAGTGCCGTGAGGTGTGAATTACCTAAAAGAAGTTCCCCTCCTTGAGATAGGGCTATGCCGTGAGTGTGAATTATATAGAGAAGTTCCCCTCCTTGATTAGGGCTATGCCCGTGAGGTGTGAATTTTATAGAGAAGTTCCCTTCCTTGAATAGGGCTATGCCCGTGGGTGTGAATTATCCTAGAAAAGTGTCCCCTCATTGAAAATTGCTAGCCCGCCGCGATGAGGTGGTGAATTACCGTAGAGAAGTCCACTCGCTTGAATAGGGCTATGCCCGTGAGGGTGGTGATTTACCTAGAAGAGAACGTTTCCCTCTCTTGTAATAGGGTTGCCGTGAAGATGTGAATTACCTAGAAGAAGTTCCTCTTCGAATAGGGCTATGCCGTGAGGTGTGGAATTACCTAGAGAAGTTCCCATCCTTGAATAGGGCTATGCCCGTGAGGTGTGAATTACCTAAAAAAATTCCCCTCCTTGAATAGGGCTATGCCCGTGAGGTGTGAATTACCTAGAGAAGTTCCCCTCCTTGAATAGATCTATGCCGTGAGGTGTGAATTCCTAGAAGAAGTTCCTCTCCTTGAATAGGGCTATGCCGTGAGGTTGTGAATTACCTAGAGAAGTTTCCTCCTTGAATAGGCCTTGCCCGTGAGGTGTGAATTACCTAGAAGAAGTTCCCCTCCTTAAAATAGGGCTATGCCCGTGAGGTGTGAATTACTGAGAAGTTCCCTCCTTGAATAGGGCAATGCCCTTGAGGGTGTGAATTAACCTAGAGAAGTTCCGCTCCTGAATAGGGCTATGCCCGTGAGGTGTTGAATTACCTAGAGAAGTTCCCCCCTTGAATAGGGCTATGCCCACGTGGAGGTGTGAATTACCTATGAGAAGTTCCGCCTCCTTGAATAGGGCATGTGATGCGTGAGGTGTGAATTAACCTAAGAGTAAATTCCCTTCCTGTGATAGGTGCTATGCGTGAGGTGATGAATTACCTAGAGAAGTTCCCCTCCTTTGAATAGGGCTATGCCCGTGAGTGGTGAATTACCTAGAGAAGTTCGCCCTTGAATAGGGCCAACGTGCCCGTGAAGCGTGTGAATTACTGAGAGCTCCGCTCCTTGAATAGGGCTATGCCCATGAGTAGTGAATTACCTAGAGAGAGAAGTTCCATTCCTTGATAAGGCTATGCCCGTGAGGTGTGAATTTAATAGAGAGAAGTCTCCCTCCTTGAATAGGGCTATGCCCGTGAGGTGTGAATTACCATAGAAGAAAGTTCCCCCTCCTGAATAAGGGGACTGTGCCAAAAGGTAGTGGAATTACCTTAGAGAGTTCCGCCTCCTTGAATAGGGCTATGCCCGTGAGGTGTGAAATACCTAGAGAAGTTCTCCTCCTTGAATAGGGCTATGCCCGTGAGGTGTGAATTACCTAGAGAAGTTCCCCTCCTTGAATAGGGCTATGCCCGTGGGGTGTGAATTACCTAGAGAAGTTCCCTCCTTGAATAGGGCTATGCCCGTGAGGTGTGAATTACCTAGAGAAGTTCCCCTTCTTGAATAGGGCTATGCCCTTGAGGGTGGGAGATTACCTAAAGAAAGTCCCCTCTTGATAGGGTCCTAATGCGTGAGGTGTGACTTACTAAGAAGTTCCCTCTCTTGAATAGGAGCTATGCAGGAGGTGTGTAATTTAACTATAGAGTAAGGGCACTTTGATAGGGGGGTATGCCCGTGAGGTTGAATTACCTAGAGAGTTCGCCTTCTTCCCAGAATTGAGTGCCCATGAAAGTGTGAATAACCTTAGAGAAGTTTTCCCCTTGAATAGGGCTATGCCCGTGAGGTCTGAATAACCTAGAAAAGTTCCCCTCCTTGAATAGGGCTAAAATGACCGCGTGAGCGTGTGATTAACCTAGAGAAGTGCCCTCTTTGAATAGGGACTACTGCCGTGAGGGTGGGAATTACGGTAGGTAAGGTTCCCATACCGTTGAATAGGGCTATGCCCGTGAAGGTTGAATTACCTAGAAAAGTTCCCCTCCTCGAATAGGGCTATGCCGTGAGGTGTGAAATACATAGAGAAGTTCCCCTCTTGGAATAGGCTAACTTGATGGTGTGATTACCGTAGAGAGTTGCCTATTGACAGGCTATGCCCGTGAGTGTGATGACTTACTAAGAAGTATGCCGCCGTTTCCTTTGAATAGGTGCTATGCCGCGTGAAGGTTTTGTGGTAATTGGTATTAGAGAGTTCCCCTCCTGAATAGGGCTAGTCCATGCACGAAGAGGTGTTGGGACTGTACCTAAGAGAAGTGTGTTCCCTTCTTGTTGCTTGAATAGGGCTATTGCCGTGAGGTGTGAATTACATAGAGAAGTTCCTCTCCTTGAATAGAGCTATGCCGCGTGAGGGTGCGTGTGAATTACCAAGAGAAGTTTCCCCTCCTTGAATAGGGCTTAGCCCGTGAGGTGTGAATTACCTAATGAAGTTCCCCTCCTTGAATGAGGGGCTATGCCCGTGAGGTGTGATTACTAGAGAAGTTCCCCTCCATGAATAGGGCTATGCCTGTGAGGTGTGAATTCCGTAGAGAAGTTCCCCTCCTTTAATAGGGCTATAAAACCGTCGAGGTGTGAATTACCTTAGAGAAGTTCCGCCTCCTTTGATAGGGTATCCTTGAGGTGGGAATTACCTGGAGAAGTTCAACCTCCTTGAATAGGGCTATGCCCGTGAGGTGTGGATTACCCTAGATAAGTTTCCTCCTCGAATAGGGCTATGCCGTGGGAGTGAATTACGCTAGAGAAGTTCCTCCTCGTTTGAAATAGGGCATGCCCGTGAAGGTTTGGTAATCACTAGAGAAAGTTCCCTCCTTTGAATAGAGCTATGCCCGTGACGTGTGAATTTACCTAGAGAAGTTCCCCTTCTTTAATAGGTCTATGCCCGTGAGGTGTGAATTACCTAGAGAAGTTCCCCTCCTTGAATAGGGCTATGCCCGTGAGGTGTGAATTACCTAGAGAAGTTCCTCTCCTTGAATAGGGCTATGCCCGTGAGGTGTGAATTACCTAAAGAAGTTCCCCTACTTGAATAGGGCTATATCCCGTGAGGTGTGAATTACCTAGAGAAGTTTTCCCTTCTTGAATAGGACTATGCCCGTGAGGTGAATTACCTAGAGAAGTTCCCCTCCTTGAATAGGGCTATGCCGGTGAGGTGTGAATAACCTAGAGAAGTTCCTCTCCTTGAATAGGGCTATGCCCGTGAGGTGTGAAATACCTAGAGAAGTTCCCCTCCATGAATAGGGCTATGCCCGTGAGATGTGAATTACTAGACGAATTCCCTCCTTGAATTAGGGCTATGCCGTGAGGTGTGAATTAACCTAGAGGAAGTTCCCCTCCTTGATAGGGGCTATGCCCGTGAGGTCGTGGAATTACCTAGAGAAGTTGCCCTGTCCTTGAATAGGGCTATGCCCGTGAGGTGTGAATTACCTAGAGAAGTTCCCCTCCTTGAATAGGGCTATGCCCGTGAGGTGTGAATTACCTAGAGAAGTTCCCCTCCTTGAATAGGGCTATGCCCGTGAGGTGTAAATTACCTAGAGAAGTTCTCCTCCTTGAATAGGGCTATGCCCGTGAGGTGTGAATTACCTAAGGAAGTTCCCCTCCTTGAATAGGGGCTATCCCTTGAGGGTGTGAATTACCTAGAGGAAGTCCCCTCCTTGAATTTAGGGCTATCCCGTGAGGTGTGAATTACCTAGAGAAGTTCCCCTCCTTGAATAGGGCTATGCCCGTGAGGTGTGAATTACCTAGAGAAGTTCTCTTCCTTGAATAGGGCTATGCCCGTGAGGTGTGAATTACCTTAGAGAAGTTCCCTTCTGGTAATAGGGCTATCCTGTGAGGTTAGAAATTACCTAGAAGAAGTTTCCCCTCTTTGAATAGGGCTATGCCCGTGAGGTGTGAAATACCTAGAGAAGTTCCCCTCCTGAATAGGGCTATGCCCGTGAGGTGTGAATTACCTAGAGAAGTTCCCCTCCTTGAATAGGGCTATTGCCCGTGAGGTGTGATTACCTAGAGAAAGGTTTCCCCTCCTAATGAATAGGGCTTATGCCAGTGAGGTGTGATAATTTACATAAGAGAAGTTCCCCTCCTTAATAGGGCATATGCGCCGTGATGGTGTGAGATATACCTAGAGAAGTATTCCCCTCACTGGATAGGGCTATGCAGTGAGGTGTGACATTACCTAGAGAATTCCACTCCCTGAAAAGGGCTATTGCCGTGAGGTGTGAACTTACCTAGAGAAGTTCCCCTCTTGAATAGTGCTATAGCCACGTGAGGTGTAATTATCCTAGAGGAAGTTTCCCACTCCTTGAAATAGGGCTATGCCCGCTGAGGAGTGGAATTACCTAGAAAGTTTCTTCCTTGATATTAGGGCTATTCCTGTGAGGTGCTAATTAACCTAAAGAAGGTTCCCCTCTTGAATAAGGTCTATGCTCGTGAGGTAGTGAAGTTATACATAGAGAAAGCTCCTACATCCTCGAATAGGCTATGCCGATGAAGGTGTGAATTAACCCTAGTAGAAGTTCACCTTCCTCGAATAGGGGCATATGCCCGTGAGGTGTGAAATTACCTAGAGAAGCTCCCCTCCTCGATAGGGCTATGCACGTGAGGATGTGAATTAACCATAGAGAATGTAACCTTCACATTGAATAAGGGCTGATGCCCGTGAGTGTTGAATTTACCTAGAGAAGTTCCACCTCCTCATAATAGGCTATGGAATGTAATGAGTAGTGAATTACCGTAGAGAAGCTCCCCTTCCTCGATTAAGGCTATTACATAGGAAGTTAATACATAGAGTAAGTTCTCCTCTTCCTTTGAATAGGGGCTTATGCCCTTGAAGGTGTGAATTACCTAGAGACGTTCCCCTCCTTGAGAATAGGGCTATGCCCGTGAGTGTGAATTACCTAGAGAAGTGAACTCCTTAATCAGGTTTTGTCAGATGAGGTGTGGAAACTTACCTAGAGAATGTTCTCTCTTGACTAGGCTAATGCCCGTGAGGTGGGATTACCAAGAGAATGTGCCCCTCTTGTATACAGAGGCTATGCGCCGTGAGGTGTAGAATTACCTAGATAAGTTTCCTCCTTTGAATAGGGCTTATGCCCGTGAAGTTAGAAATTACCTAGGAGAAGTTCCCTCTTTGACAATAGTGGGGCTATGCCCATGAGGTGTGGATATTAGGGCTATGCCGTGAGGTGTGAATTACCTAGAGAAGTTCCCCTCCTTGAATAGGCTATGCCCGTGAGGGAGTGAATTATCTAGAGAAGTTCTCCTCCTTGAATAGGCTATCCGTGAGGTGTGAATTTACTAGAGAAGTTCCTCTCCGTTGAAATAGGCTTATGCCCGATAGGTGTAGAATTACCTAGAGAAGTCCCCTCCTTGAATAGGCTTATGCCCAGTGAGGTAGTGATAGTTACCTAGAAAGAAGTTCCCCTCTCTTGAAAAAGGGCTATGCCCTGAGGATGTGAATTACTAGAGGAAGATATTCCCCTCCTGAATGAGGGCTATGGCCAGTAGAGGTGTGAATTTACCTAGATAAGAAATTCCAACTCCCTGAAAAGGGCTATGCCCGTGAGGTGGTAATTACCTAGAAAGTTCCACCTCCTTGAATAGTGCTATGCCCGTGAGGTGTAAAAATTACCTAGAGATTCCCTCATCTGAAATTCAGGGCGATGCCCGTGAGGAGTGGAATTACCTAAGAGAAGTTTCCTTCCTTGAATTAGGCTATGGCCCTTGAGGTGTAAATTACCTAGAAGAAGTCCCTCCTGAATAGGTGCTATGCCTCGTGAAGGTGTGAAATTATCTATGAGAAGCTCCACTAGCCTCCGAAATTAGGGCTATACCCGATGAGGTGTGAATTACTCTAGAGAAGTTCTTTCCTACGTAAATAGGGCTATGCCCATGAGGTAGCTGAATTACCTAGAGTAAAGGCTCCAATCTCATAATAAGAGGTGATGCATCGTGAGGTCGTCTGAATTACCTTTGAGAGAAGTTCCCCTCCTTGAATAGGGCTTTGCCGTGAGGGGATGAATTACCTAGAGAAGTTTCCCCTCCTTGAATAGGGCTATGCCCCAGAATACGTGAGGTGGACATATCCTAGACGAAGTCCATTCCTTGAATAGGTATGCCTTGATGTGTGAATACCTAAAGAAAGTTCCCCCTACTTGAATAGGGCAATTACACCTGAGGTTGAACATTACCTAGAGGACAGTTCCCTCCATTGAATAGGATCTTACCCGTGAGGTTGGATATTACCTAGAGAAGTTCCCCTCCTGAAATAGGGCTATGCCCGTGAGGTGGAATTACCTTACCTAGTGAAGTTCCTCTCCTTGAAAGTAGGGCTATGCCCGTGATGTGTGAAATACCTAGAGAAGTTCCCCTCATGGAATAGGGATATGCCCGTGAATGTGAATTACTAGAGAAGTTTCCCCCTCCTTGAATAGGGCTATGCCGTGAGGTGTGAATTACCTAGAGAAGTTCCCCTCCTTGAATAGGGCTATGCCCGTGAGGTGTGAATTACCTAGAGAAGTTCCCCTCCTTGAATAGGGCTATGCCCGTGAGGTGTGAATTACCTAGAGAAGTTCCCCTTCTTGAATTGGCTATGCCGCGTGAGGTGTAATATTAGCCTAGAGAAGTTCCCCCCTTGAATAGGGCTATGCCCGTGAGGTGTGAAATTACCTAGAGAAGTTCCCCTCCTTGAATAGGGCTATGCCCGTGAGGTGTGAATTACCTAGAGAAGTCCCCTCCTTGAATAGGGCTATGCCCGTGAGGTGTGAATTACCTAGAGAAGTTCCCCTCCTTGAATAGGGCTGTGCCCGTGAGGTGTGAATTACCTAGAGAAGTTCCCCTCCTTGAATAGGGCTATGCCCGTGAGGTGTGAATTACCTAGAGAAGTTGCCCTCCTTGAATAGGGCTATGCCCGTGAGGTGTCAATTAAATAGAGAAGTTCCCCTCCTTGAATAATGCTATGTCCGTGAGGTGTGGAATTACCTAGAGATTTTCCCCTCCTTGAATAGGGCTATGCACCGTGAGGTGTGAATTTACCTATAGAAGTTCCCCTCCTTGCATAGGGCTATGCCCGTTGAGGTGTGAATTACCATGAGAAGTTCCCCTCCTTGAAATAGGCTATGCCTGTGAAGGTGTTGAAATTACCTTAGAGAAGTTGTCCCCTCCTGAATAGGGGCTATGCCCGTGAGTGTGAATTTACCTAGAGAAGTTCCCCTCTTGAATAGGGCTATGCCCG
>JABUQX010070693.1:7500-10000 GCA_015478945.1 Trachelipus rathkii | reverse complement strand
GTGGGTTTTTTAAATATTTAAAAGTTTTACTATGTGACAATGAACTTATCCAAATTTAATTACTTATATTGTTTGAAGAAATATTTTGCTATTCATGCTCTAAATATAAACTATATTTCGTCATGATTATTAAACAAATGAGAAATGTAGGACTTCCAGCTGCTGGGGAAAGCTGACATGCTGCAGTTCTTGTGGCTTGCATGAACATCTGAATCAGATGAGAGATTTTCTTATGATAATTTTATTTGGCAAAAAATTTTCATAAATATCCTAATTGATTTATACTTGGCAGGCCATTGAGTTTCACATAACAATGGTATATTTGCTACCAAATATTTGCGTGATATGCTTTCAAAGGAAAAAATTAATAACTTGTTTTTACAATTCCAACAATGTTCCGAAATTCTGGAATAGCATTTAGGTCATTAGTTACTGAATTTAAAAGATGGGAGGAACAATAATGAAAATATTTGGCTTTAGGGAACTGATCTCTTATTAACTTTTGAATTCCATTTTTTCAAGAGTAGTAAAGCCTAGAAAATCTTCACATACATTGAGATCCTTATCAACAAAGAGAACACCAATCGATAGCTGTTCTGTCCCGGATATGTCTGCTGTCTCGGCTGCTAAAAGGAAGAATATGTATTCACATTGTTATGCTTCAATTCACAATAAAATTGGTATTAACATATCAACTTTCACAAATATAAGTATAATTTCACTCTGAATCATGTGTGATGTGTATTTGGCTTTTGATCAGCTTGATTTCAGATGTTCCATAAGAACAACATCTCGAGCTTTTACTCTAAATTTAAGAAAATCGGAAAAATTTAAGGAATCTGCAGTGCTACCTTGAATATCGAAATCATGGGTGCCACAAAATATTTAAGGTAGAAATTATAGGTACCAATTTTTGCCTTTTTTTTTTTTTTTTTTTTTTTTTTTTTGAAATAAATAAGTGCTCAGTAACATGCGAGGGATAGATTGGGAAATTTTATTTAATATTATTTGTTTTGAAATTTTTTGCTGCTACTGAGGCATCTTTATGTCATTCTGAATTTACATAGGTTTTAGCACGTGAATGCATGTTTTTATATTTTCTAAATGGTTTTATGATAAATGAGCCAAATATACCTCTTTTGATAGAATATCCAAATAAGACACACAATCTACAAAGCGGCCCTTCCAATATTTTAGAATATGCTAGACAAGAATTGTGCAAATCTAGTCA
Source organism: Trachelipus rathkii (assembly GCA_015478945.1). Lineage (NCBI taxonomy): Eukaryota > Metazoa > Arthropoda > Malacostraca > Isopoda > Trachelipodidae > Trachelipus > Trachelipus rathkii. The sequence goes on along the minus strand of JABUQX010070693.1, from coordinate 8,769 downwards.
CTCATAAAGAAAATGCCTCTTTCCCTCTTCAACATCTTTAAAATTGTACGTAATTGGTGGTTTGTACGGTTTCGTTAATAAGTCAAACTTTATCCATCTGTAATATTGGTTCTAATTATATAATTTCCAATATCCTCTTGGAGCATGACATCCCGAGTTGGAATCAATACCACTTGAATTATCATCAACATTAATAGAAGTACCACTAAATGAGTTCGTAGGTTATTCAATCACAAGTGAATTACTGTTATCAATCCTAGGCCTTTTAATTATAAGCTTATCCATATTTCAGCATTACTTAGATAATAATAATAATAATAATAATAATAATAATAATAATAATAATAATAATAATAATAATAATAATAATAATAATAATAATAATAATAATAATAATAATAATAATGAGATTAATAATAATAATAATAATAATAATAATAATAATAATAATAATAATAATAATAATAATAATCAATTCACATTACAAGAAATTTGTTCTTTCTATTTACGTTAAGCAGTTACCTTGCTTCCCACGCCTATCTGCAAACTTTTCTTCCCATCAACAGTTCTCTGTATCTTATCGTACAATTCCTATTATGATGTAGAGCAAATAAAAAGCTATTATGCATCTAAAGTCTTAATACCTCGTTTAAAAAAATACATACAATTCAGAATTATTTTCAAACGTGTCACGATTTTCGGATTGGGGCAACAACGAAGGTATGGATGGGGGTATACATAAGCGACCTACATTCAACCACAAATATTCTCAAGGTAAAAAAAAAATTCCTTTAAACATCAATAGTTTCTTTTTTTTATAGGCTAAAAAATGTGGAGTTAGAAAATATTTATATAATTAGTATATATATTATATATATATATATAATATAGAGGTAATTGTTCTCACATCTGGGGGGGGGGACTCCGGCCCCCACCCTTTTATTGGTAGAGTTAAATCTAAGCATAAGTGATTAATAAACTTGTCCCTTGCTTTCAGACTCCCTTGACCTTCTATCTCTGAGGCATGACACCGGCGGACTTTCTCTTTTCCATAAGTACTAAACGGCAGATTGCTCTGGAGTTGGCTCTTCTCGCACTTTCTACCCTCCAATTGGCGATCCGTAACCCACGTTAGCACAAAGGGTGTGCCTGCTCTCCATAAATTTTGAGTGACCATTGAAAACTCCAGACTGGATCGTTGGGTGTCTAATTCTTTCAGTCACTTCTGTTTCTGTGGACATCCATTGCATCTTCTGTTTATTCCACTGT
>JABUQX010070692.1:40000-50000 GCA_015478945.1 Trachelipus rathkii | reverse complement strand
TAGGTTTAAACAGACATTATTAAACCTCATTCAAAAGTGCTTATAATAATTGACATATAAATCTTGTCTCAAATAATAAATTTTGGAAAATGAAAATAAACCACATATAAGCGTAAAGTAAGAAACACATCATGAATTAACATATGGCAACCATAATAAGAGTAAACATATTTTCTTTTAGGAACGTAACATTGATATTATTAAGTGTCACAAATTAAAACTTGACTCTTTCGAGATAATCTAACAAATTCGATCCCAAAGACAAATAGCGCAATATATGACTAAGCTATTCAGCAGTTCTGCCAACTTGCCGCCAGGGAGCATAAGTGTCGCTAGTTCTCAATGAGATTTTATATTAAAATGAATTATAAAATAGCTCTAGTTAAATATTGATATTTTTGAGATATGTCGTTTTTCCTTTAATGGAGCGGTAAGAAAGTCAAAAAATTTTCTTCTGAAAACATACATATCAACTCGCTTGGAAAATCATCAATTGAATATTAATATATTATCGTAGAACTACTAAACTTTACTTAGTTTTATCACCATATTATTATTATTATTATTATTATTATTATTATTATTATTATTATTATTATTATTATTATTATTATTATTATTATTATTATTATTATTATTATTATTATTATTATTATCAATGAAATATAACTATTATAATATTATTATTATTATTATCTATTATTAATTGATTATTATATTATTATGTATTATATTATTATTTACTATTATTATTATTATTATTATCATTTTAATTTTAAGTCGATTTTAATTTATAAGTACGATTATTAATTTTAAGTACGATTAATTAATTATAATAATTATTATTATTATTATTATTATAATATATTCGCCAATGAAGGGGATGTGAAGACGTAAAATTTGTTGGGTTTTAATCATAGTTTTAAATAGGAATTTTGGGAGAAAATTTTTTACACATTTTAAATAGGAGAAATTTTCCTTTCATTTAATTTACAAATTATTAATATTAGTAAATTTTAAGTTGCTAAACTCATTAAACTATTATAAAAAGTAAATAAATATATAAATAAATGTAAATAATAATATTATATGAAATTATATATATATATATATATATTATATATATCATAAATATAATAAATAATAGCAATATACTTAATTATATTAATAATATATATATAAAATATCTATATAAATATGTATTATAATATAATATAAATATAAAATATACAATATATAATAATATATAATATACTATACAAATATATAATAGTATATATATATTATATAAAGTATATAATATATATATATAAAAAATAATATATAGTATAATAATATATATAATAATATATATTACATAATATATATATAATATATAATATACTATAAATAATATATTATATATATAAATTAAATAATATATATATATTAAATATTAATGTATATAATTATAATATATATATATAATAATATATATAATAAATATATATATAATAAACCATTAATATAATATAATAATATATAACTATATAGATATATAAAGTATAGATAAAAATATATAGTATATATATAATATAATAAAATAAATATTATGATATAATAAATATAAATATATAAAATTATAATATATACTAATATATAAAATATAAATATATAATATATATATAAAAAAAAATATAAATAAGAATTATATATAAAAGAATTAAATATATATATAAATATAAATATATGTATATAAATATATATAGATAAAATATATATTATAAATCATATATATATAATAATAAGTATAATATATATAATTATATTATAATATATAATATATATATATATATATTTAATATAATATATATATATATTATATAATAATTATATAATATAAATATATATTATAACTATATAATATATATATATATAATAATATATATAAGAATATATATTAATATAAGTAAATATAAGATAGAATATATATATATATAGATATATATTAAGGTGCGGAAAGAAGGTATAAGAATAAAATACTCTTTAAAAATTTTATAATTTAATCCAACCTATAATTTTAAATTAGATTTTCTATTACGGTCCCAGCGGGGGGTGGGACCACAATTCTCCAAAACCCGCAGTTTCTGTTTACTTCAGACTTGTTTAACTGTGTACGTATTTTTTTCAACGAATAAGTCTTTGTGTAACTAGTAAATCCATGCTACACGAGTAAATACACATCAGCATTCTTTTATTGTTATTTTAAAAATACTTTAAAACAAAAAAAAAGATTAAAAAAATTAAGATTTAAAATGGATATGGCATTCGCAGCAAACATACTAGAAAAATACCTCAGTTAGTTTATGGTCTTGTTCATATGATATATAATATATATATATATATAAGCCATCGAATAAAAATATCACAAAATAAATAAAAATATAACCTCATATACGTATAATTATAGTAAATACCTAAAGTATAGTATATACTCCACGAGTATTATAAATCTTACTCTAAAGGAAACTATTAGAAAGTAAAAGGATAGCAACTGATATATATATGGGTATATACTTATAGTATAATATATATATATAATATCATATATATATAATCGTAATATAAAAAAAAAATTTTAGGAGCAGGGGATATAATATATATATATATATACTATAATATATATAATATAAGTATATATTACTATTTTTGTACGACTCAATATAATAAGTGCATCTAAATGTTATATAATTATATATATATATAAAAAATATATACAGACATAATATATAAGAGGTAATAAAAATTAAAGTAGAGGTAGAGTGAGTGAGGCACGCATAATACTATACAGATCCCAACTATATAACCTATATAAATAATAATATTAGAACTGGCACTATATAAATAAATAATATGTGATATATATATATATATATATACCTATATATATATAAAGCCCTAGTATCATAGTATAAATATAATTAGATCATCGGCTATATATATAATATTATGACATATATTACTATAATAGACCCTTAGGTAATAATGTAAGAATATAAAAAGGTACGTAGCCATACTATTATAGTATATAGTATAACCATTATATAATATACTACATATATACCTAAAAAATAATCTGGGTCCAGCCACCTCACGCTACAAAGTACAGTCCTCTTATACCCAGGGTACTAAACCACCAATAAAAAAATGAAACCGAATATAGATAAGTTCCAAAATATAGGACTAATGATATATATAATGAGTAAGAATGATAGGGTACGGGAGTGTCATCAAGGGTAGGTATATAGAGTATAGAGAGAAGTTCGAATGTGTAAACGTGGCCTTTGGCGGAAAGCGTGACGAGCAGTAAATGGTCATGCAGGAGGATAGTTTAGCACCAGTCAAACATTAAATATCAAAAAACTTTCAAAGTCTTCTTCTTCGTTCTTTCTCTTCTTCTTCCTCTTTTCTTCTTTTGTCGGAGCGGGAGTGCCAAGTGAAGATAGCTGTGCGGGAGCATGGTTCATCTGTGAGGGAGCGGTGGCCCAGTGATGACTCGCAGAGATGCTGGGGTTGCTACAGAAGAAGGGCACGCCACGTTAGAACGCCGGGGCAGGTCTAAAGGCGTCTGAGCCTCCCATTGTGCTAGATCAGGTGTCGTCGTTTCTCCTCCATCTATCAGCTACATGTGCGGCTAGCGCATCGATCACGTCCTGATCCGGGTGTGTGAGCGCGTCTCTCTTCTTTCAGGTACTCATTCTTTTCCTTGTTCATGGTACTTTCTATTGCGGGGTCAGTGTACGTCTTAGCGCATCAATGACATGCCTCTCCTCCAGTTCTTACTACCTTCTGGGCAGTCTAACATAATCGCTTCGTGCGTCCTTCTATCTGATTACTTCGGGGCGGAGAGATGGGTTTGTTTCTCAAAACCCTTTGTCACCATTAAGCTGGCTTGGGTAGCCGGCTTATTTAGCATAGGGCGCCATGAAACTGCCGCAGAAAGCGTGCTGAAGTTCTTCTTTCTGCGTATAGCGCTCGTCCCGTTATCGTTCCCTACCTATCTTACGTTCTTCTTCTTCTTCGGTTGTCTCTCCCTTTATCTTATTCTTCTTCGTTCTTCTCCTTCTTCTTCTTGCTAAATCTTCTTCTTCAGCTATTACTCTCTCTGAAATCTGGTCTTCGGCGCTTCCATGCTACTTACAATATATACATGCTTCTTGCGTTCTTCGTCTTCTTCTCCTCTGGCTTCTTCTTCCTTCTCTCTTACTCTCTAGCCAGTTCTACTTGGATGACTGTGCCGTATACGGTCCAGTTCTTCATGTCAGCGGCTTGCCGCTTCTTCTTCATTCTTACCGGTCTAGTCTATGCCTCTGGCCCTTCTGATGAATATTCCTCTTATTGGCAGATATGGTCGTTCCCAATTCCCCAGTCAACAAACGATTTCACCATCTTTGAATGCTCTCGTTTTGTTAATTATTTTTTTCTCGTTCCCACATTTAAGTCTCACCGTTGCCAGACATGGCTTGAAAATTGCACCAGCGAGAACCTGGCACTAAATATGTAAAAATTTTAGACAAGAAAATAATCTTTGACTCTAAATCGTTCAATCAAAGATGTTGGCAAATTATGCGTAATGCCGCTGTCTGGTAGGGAATCCTAATATACTTAATATAGGAACACAAAAAAAAAAAATTTTCTCATATATATATATAAGGACCAGCTACCATAATAAAATAATAGTAATAAAAAAATATAAAATATATATTAGAAAATAATAAATAGAGAATATATATAATATATATCATATAAGGAATAAGGAGATAAATATATCGGGAAATATAGGAAAAAAAAAGTATGTATAATATAGAACTCAAAAACCCCCCTATTATATAATAAGAATATATAGTGATGGTGACTCAGTATACAAACATAATTATAAATAAATATATAACAAATAAATAAATTATATAAGTAGAAACTATATATATATATATATATGGAGCTATATAACGTATAGTAGTAGCATCTAACTAAGGTCGTACTAATGTATTTCATATACCATATATAGTAGAAAAATAAAAATATAACCCTACCCAAATAGGTATAGTCATATTCGGAACCAGGCCGTCATTATCCCTCACCTACGCCGTGTACTAGTAATACTACTTCAATATACACAGTACTCGAGCAAAGCTAAACCTACTACAGGGTGATATATATATAGCCTATATGAATGAACCATACACAGTAATGAACCTCGATAAGTATATAAGGTAATCAGGCTACATGAAGTAGGCCATATAATAAAGAAATATTATAGGGTAAATAAAAAGGAATAACTATATAGGGTAGTTGAATATATTATAAAGTTATAATAGTTACGAGACGGCGAGAAAGAAGGAAATTAATAATAAGCTAGGCAAACAATAATCAACATAGTAAGATATAGAACTACTAATATATAAGAATTATATATAAAATATAATAATAGATATTATACTATAACTAGAATAAGTAAAAATAGTAGATAAATAAATAATATATATAATGTATAGATATTTATATAAGTAATATGAGATAGAATATTAAATAATATATTAGAATATAATATAATTATTATATATATAATATAATAAATATATATATATAGATAAGAAAAAAAAGAAAAAAATGTATATATAAATATAATAGTATAGATATAAAGATATATATATATATATATATATATATATATACTATATGATAAGTAGATATGTAATATGTAATAATAGATATGAAAATTAAGTAAGTATAAGTAAATAAATAGGAGATTATAATATATTATACTAGCTATATACTATAATATATATATATATAGTTAATATATATATATGATGAAAAATAAATAAAAGGATATATATAGGAATATATAATATATATAATATGAATATAATTAAATATGAATAAGAATAATATATATAAATATATATAAAGTATAATATATAAAATAAATAAAGAATGAGATCCACATATATCTAAGGAGTAATAGTAAAATAATTAAATATATATATAATAATTAACGTATCATAAGGGAATATGATAAAATAATAAGAATAATAGACATAATAATATATATAACATATCTAATAAACATAAATAATAATAATTATACTTAATATAATAAATATAACAAGAAATATATGATAAATATATATATAAGCATAGTAATATAATAGATCATAAATATATATATACACTATCAATATATATATATATAGAATATATATAGTATAATAATATATAAAGATAGATAATATATAAAATAGATAGATAATATTAATATGATATAGATATAAATATATATGTAGATATATAAAATATAACATATAGAAATATAAAGAGATAAATTAATACAAATAATATTTTAAGAGCATAAAAATAATTAAATTGATAAATAAAAAAGAAAGGTAGATATAATAATATAATAATTATATATTGGATATAAATAATATATATAATAGAAAATATAGTACCAACGATAAGGTATATACTAAAAGTGGTCTAGCTAATATTTACAGATATAAAGTAAGCGGCCGCATAATAATAAACACTAAAAAAATAAACCGCAAGCTATAATATATCAATATAAGATAAATAATAATGATTAATATAATAATAAAATATTAATATATATAATAATATAATTATATAATATTATATATATACAAGAATATATAAATATATAGACGATATAGAGATAAGAAAACAAAAACAGTATTGAATACGTATAATAATTGAAAATATAAACAAACAAAAAAAGAAAAAAATATATTATATAAAAGGTATGGAGAAAAATATAAGCTTGTGTCCTTCTATGTTCAAGAAAACAATAAAAAAACACAAGAACAACTTCATTTTTACATAAGATTGAGAAACAGAAAACGAGAGTTGTTTTAATATTGAAAAAATGCCCAGAACAAAGTAAAATAGTTAAAAAATTATTATATTATTATTATTATTATATTATTATTTATTATTATTATTATTATTATTATATTATTATTATTATTATTATTAGTTACCCATTAATGTAAATGATAGGACCATCGTCAACTCCCTATTGTTTGTCTATTGTGAGGTGCTAAAACACACCATTGAATAAAAGAGTGTTTATTATATTTTTAAAACAAAACACAATGACTCTGTAAAGAAGAATAATATAAACAAAGTAGCACCAATGAAATAAAAATAAAGAATCTCATACCTTTTCTTCCCCTTCTTTTCCCCTTCCCCACTTTTTTTTTTATACCTCTAACCTCCACTCTTCCTTTTGTAAACCCATCTGCTAACTGATGTTTCGTATTCTACCCATTCAAACCTTTTGTAATCCTTTTTCTCTTCTTAATAATCCACTTGCATCCACGCAACATCTATACTTAAGCTCTTGAGTTCAACACTTGTGTCACTGAATATATAGTATTTTTCAGAGTCCGGTTACATGTCCGTATTACACCTTGATTTGCTAAACTCTCCACAACAGTTTCCTCTCTCCAACATTTGTCTAAATATATATATTATATATATATATAAATATATATTTTTATATTATATACTATATATATATATATATATATATATATATATATATATATATATATATATATATATATATATATATATATATATATATATAGATATATACCCTCTTGCTGTACCTTCTATAAACGCTATAGCTTCTGCCTCAATTGTGCCAGATCTCGCAACCCTTTTCATTACAACCCTAGATTTCCAAGCTGTAAAATAGGAACATTTCTGCCGTATTATATCCACCATACAACAGGATCTCCTTAAGGCCACTGCTCATAACCTACCTGAAAGAAAAATAGCTACTACCCTTCCATACATACTATTGACGCCACTCCTTATGCACCTCGCGATTTCAATCTTCATACTTCAAGTGAACTCAGAACCGCAAACCCACTCATTAAGTATCCTTTTCCCAGATGCTCCTTTATTATAATATTAATTATAGTTTCCTCATTGACAGTCCACTCTCTACTCCACGTTAAATATTCTATCTTCCTTTCACTCACAAAGTAATAAAACAAAAGTTAAGGTTGTACAGTCTTGGCACCAACTCTCTGACTCGTATGGTAATTTGTTCCCTCCATAAACAGAATACATAATAAAGTCAATTACGATTAGGTGTCTCAATTTACACATATCTACCAAAAAGAATGCTTCTTCATCTGACTGAGACACAATAACAACTCTATGAACTAATAAATATCTCATATACAAAACACAAGCATCTCTCTTTATTCTAAAGTATATATGTCGCACACCGTGCTTGTAACTCTCAACTTAACCAATACTAATATTCGTCTTCTGACTCATTTCTTAAACTTTCTTTCATACCTTTAAAACTTTATTCTTTAAAACTCCAAAACAAAAATATCCACTCATATTACACATAATCCTTATTAATCTCCCTTCTTTCATTACATAAAAATAAAAACCGGTTTTTAATTTCCTTTTCACACCTAATGTCAGTAATTTATACACCTAAGCACTACCTGTCATAATGCAGCAATCTTTTAACCATATAACAGTTGTCATTAATTCTAATTACATTGCTTTTTTACTTATCTTTAGGAGGCATACAGAAACCTTCCTTTTTGTAACATCCCCTTGTAAATGAAACAGATATTATTAATTGTCAAGAGAATTGCACTCCATCCTCTCATATTATAATGATGATTTAAACAAGTTTCTTAAAACCTTCCGCTATATACTTAACAAGTTGGAGTCAGCTCAGTAATTAAATCCTCTCCATCCTTTTCACCCTCTTGACAACCAATTCTCACTTACAATAAACCTTATTATTCCTTATATCAATTTTTCAGTAAAATCACCCTACATAAGAGATATCTTTACTTATTGATTCTAATCATTAACTTCTTAAAAACACCATTATTCGCTTCCTCAATTTCATGATCCTTTAGCTTAGCAGTCTCAAACACTTCTATTCAATCATCCCAATGCCCAACCATTCTTACCTCTTGATCACCTAACTTGTCAATTCTCTATTTATAATCTTAAAGCCAATCCAACTTCAACTCACGCTCGCAAACTTTTGAATATATATAACTGTCACTCCATTTATTCTTATACTAACTCACTATTGATTTCCCTGCGTTCTACTTAAAACTTTCACATCCATACATCTTCCATTCTCTTTACTTCATGCATCTTTCACTTAAATTTACCAATATTATATATTTTGTCATAAAATCTCTTGTTCCTTTATGATACCCTATCCTCCTACCTTTTCTTCATTTATTATAGGGACTCGAACTATTTTAAAATCTTCTGTCTCTATATCCCTCCAGCTGCACCATCTTTATCTTTCTTTTCCTCTATATCAACAATATCCTCATTATTCTGAGGTACCCCTGCTAATCTGGTAATATGTATCCTTGCTACATCCCTTAAAGTTCCCCATGCTTTACTAGACATTTTCTATTCACCTTTGCTGACCCCTCCATTGTATGTGTATCTATTTCTCTCTTATAATTCACTTCCTCACCTGCTTTAACTAATTCAACATTATGTTCCCTTATCTGCCCTTATCTTGCTTTCTTTATCCTATATCTGTAAATATTATTGATTGTATATGTAGAATTCTACCTTACACTTCCCCTAGGCTAAATGCGTTCTATAAAATTATTCCACTGCGTGCTTATATATCCTATTATTATAATACTTTACATATACATACCTCGTTGGGTAATATTAGGTATATCTTACATTTCTTCCAAAAACTAATTGATTAGGAGGAATACCCATTTCTTTCTAACAACCCATTCTTTCATTCTTTACCGATACAAACCAAATCAAATTCACATTCTTTCTAACACTCTCATCTTTCATTTTTCTCATAGAATCTTTCAACAATCCCACCATTTTTATCAAATTGATCATTACTCGAAGGTGCCTCAAATATGTTCTTCTGATTCATTCGTGTAATTTCTTCACTCTT
>JABUQX010070692.1:5000-35000 GCA_015478945.1 Trachelipus rathkii | reverse complement strand
AGAATGAAAATAATTTCTCTGATATATGGGGGAGAGACTGGAAAGGAGAATGTAATTTTAGGGCTAGAACTGCTATGTTTTGGGAATTTAGCTTTGGTCATCTTTCCACCAATTAAGAAATTCTTCATTTCCCAGATTAGAAATTGAAATTGATTTCTCTGTTAAAAAAAATTTAATTTTCTTTAAAGAATTTGCTGTTTTGAAGAGCCACTGATTTTTTATTTTTTTCCTTTTTAGCATATCACAGGTATGGCCCAGGTATGTTTTTTCTTCAAACTTGTAATAAACTTAAGTATACTTTGGCAGTAATTTCTTTTCTTAATGGCTCCTGATGATTTGAGGTAGCTTGGGCAAATCTAAAGTTTATTGTAGATAATGGCTTGTTTCTGAAAATGGGTGGTGCTCATCGCCTGAACCTTTTCTGTAGCTGCTACTACTATTATCACTTTCTAGCTTCAATTATTTGCATATTTCTTCAAGGATTCATTTTCTACTCAATTCTCTCTTATTTCATTACGAAAATAAGTCAGTTTGTATCTTTGGTCTACTACAGTACAGTAAAAACAATTATCTTGTTTTGATATATGTCTGTTGATCCTTTCTCTTTCCTTTTTATTCATAAATCTAAACTCCAATGCCTTTCTTCAGCCCTTCTTTTAAAGTCTGAACTCTGCTGTCATCCTCAGAGTTTGAGAGATAGCTGGAGAGCTCAAATATGGAGAATATATTGATGATATAATTAATTTTGCCTTAAAGTTTCGTAACCATTAGAAATGGTTGCAAAACTCTTTAGAATTTTTTCAAGTATTTGTCATTTATTAGCAGGTCAAGCTTAAATGATTGATTGGTCTATAATATAAACTTGCAGAGGTCTTTTTCAAACATTCAATCTTTCTAGAATCAAATATGTGCTATTCCACTTTGTATTAGCATCTTGAATTGGCATAAGTGGGCTTGCAAGATGGTGGATCCAAGTCTCTTGGTATTCTTTTAAGGTTCATTTAGGCAGGCTTATAAAAGCTGGAATGAATTGAAATGTGTCCAATATTCGCTACATTTCTTTATTAAATCGCACTGTTCTTTGAGAAATTAAGACATCTGTAATAACAAATTGAAGTTTATGAATAAAACAAACGTAAAACTTGTGTATTCCTGCTAATCATTCCAAGTTTGGCATGGCTTATATGCTTCATCTCGGAAAAGGATCAAGATGAATTTTGTTAGTGGAGGAATTTTTCGCCAATTATTCATCATAATTTCAAAACTCATAGTGATTTTAGTATTGCCAGAATGAGTAACGGCTGGGAATACTTGGGCAATCGGAGTACATACCAGTTCCATTTTTTTAAATCTCGCTGGTAAGGGGGGCTACGTGCCAGAGTGCAGCAAAGAAATAAGGACTCGTTTGAATTTATTGTAGTTTTGAATTATATATTTTTTTTATTTAAGTAAATGATATCTTGATATTATTTTGATAACTTCGCGAATACTGCTGATCATAATTTTCCTGTATGAAGTTGGTAAGATCTTCTCTACAAAATATTTTCTACGAGGAATAAGATATTTTGGTTGAAGGTGATGGGCAATACGTTTTATGAATTCCTTTTCTTCAGTGATTGTGATGGCTGGTTACTCATTGGCGATAAAATTCATTTTCTGTGATTTGGGTCATTGATATGGCCAAATCTTTTGGGGAGAAATCTCTCGCTCGTAAAACTCACTTATTTCACAGCTTGGATCTCTTGCTCTTTTGTGGTTTCCCTGTTCTAGAAAATATACAGTGATACGCTTTTAGGGCAATTAAAAATTTTTGGACTTTCAGATATTCTCTTCGATGATTTTCCGCATATGTTCATGAAGTGGCGTTGTAATAAATATAAGATAATAGAAAATTATTCTATGAAATATTTTTTTTTTAGATTTTCTTTATAGTTAAATGAAAGTTCATAAGAAATTCGGTCGGTTCCGGCCGGAATTTTTTTTGTGATCGGCTAATTCCGGTTCGGCCCGGAACTGAAAAAGTTTGCAGTTGCCGGTACACCCGCTCATATAGTATATATTATATATATATATAATTATAGTAATTATCATACTGTATATATTTATATATAGTTACTATATTATATAGTATATAATATTTATTATATTAATATATATAGTACTAATATATATATAATATATATATATATATATTATATATATATATTATATATATAATACTATTTGCTTTTCTTTCTTTCTTTGCTTTATATAGTTATTATATTTATATATATATATCATATATATATATAGTATATATTATATAATATATATATATATTTAGTATATAATATATATATATATAAATATATATATATAATATATGTATATATAGTATAAAAATATAATATTAGATATCTAAATATATTTATTTTTTAGTTTATGAAATTCTTATATATATATAATATAATATTATATATATTATATATATTTTTATAATATATATATAGTATATATTATATATAAGTATATAGTAGTGATATATATATATATTATATATTAATCCTATATATATTTATATATATATATATATAGTATATTTCTCGCGGCTAAACTCTTTTTTTCCTTCAGTTTTCGGAAAATGGGGATTGACTGTTATAGGCCTTGGTGTGTTTGAGGTAACGCAATCAATTCAATTCAGAAATTTTTATTTTGGTAGTATAATTTACAGGGGTTTAAAAATATTTTCAACCCCTTACGAACTTAATTAATAAAAGGACGCCCGTACTCGAATAAAATTATAAAATGGTGTAAGGAATCTGAGAAGATATTTAAATATGCTAAAGTTTTAAATCTAAACATTTTCACATCTTATTTTAACCCAATACTAAATGATATATAAAGGATTGTAATGCATATTTTCACCCCAGAAAAAAAAACTTTATAGTCAAGTTAAAGGAAAGATTCTATGCATAGCTAAAAATTTAAAGATGGGTCAAGTAATAAATAAAAAACTCTTAATACTAAAAGGATATAAAACTAATATTGATTTTTAGGGTATTCAACGGTAGATTACTCAGTTGGCACATAAATTTCACTTGGAAAAATATTTGAACATTTTAATAGTATAGGGCATATTGAACAATATATAAATTTTGCCTCTTCACATTAATTACATACATAATAATGTATAGATGATACGCAAAGCTGTAAATAAATTATACCTCCTATGATTTATTCATGAAAATGTTTATATATAAATTCCAAGGCTGGTAACAAATTGAGAGGTGTAACAGCAACACCATTTTCGTCTTAAATTTCTCATAACTTTGCCATGGGGAGTAATCATAAATAAGGAGTTTTACCAAGAACGAATACGAATATTTATTGGCGGGCGTAAAATTACCAACTATATCTTTCGATATTATAAGATCATAATGGTGTAATTATGAACAAAGTAAATAATTATTGAAAGAAATCGACGTATATAACGTTTGGGCGCCCGAGACTGTGGCCACAGTCTAATATACGTTTTGGTGAAAGTGTATTAGAAGGGTCAGTAAGATGATATAGCTAATCAACATCAAAACCCAAGCTTGAACAAGCTTTTGCGGCAAGAAATTTAATCCTTTATAAAGCCAGATACACCTACAAAATTTTAAAAAGTGAAATTTTTAGCAACAAACTGTTGTGAATTAGAAACAGTACCGACCCTGTATAGAAAAAATTACTTTAATGCGAATAGATAGAGCCCATTAAAAATTACAAAATAACAAAACAAAAAGTCACTCTCCGATTTAAATATTTACTTTAGCTGGCTAAACCAGAATCTACTCGTAATGCCATACTTTAAATGTCAGTATTTAAGATTTTAACTATACGACCTGTGGATGTCTTGAAACATCATTTAGTAAAATAAATTAATTTTTAGGTAAAATTAGTTGAAAGGTTGCGCAAAAAGAAATTAATTTAATTAACAATAAATTCTAAAGAAAAAATATGTGTATGGGTCAGTATTCAGAACTATAACTGTTATGTGCACATTGCATATTTATCCTGAGTCATAAAATATTAAACTTACATAAATAGAGTGTTTATAACTGATATTACTAAGTTAAGAGTACTAAGGAAAAATATGCATTCATATCCCATGTAAAAATCCATTTTATTAACTTTTGGCTGTATAAAATCCATAGCTTTACAAAAAAAATTTTCAAAAAGAGGTTTATGCGTAGGTAGGGCCTAGTCATAGCTAAATAAAAATATTTATAAGACATTTGGAAATTAGGGCTAGAATGCTCTCATCGATAGTTTAAATAATAATTAGAATAAATCCAAGACAACTTTCTACCAAAAAAAACTTAATACTTTTTTTTTTTTTTTTTTTTTTTAAATTTCACTATACTTTTTAACCTTTTTGTTAAGCAATTTCATAAAAATAAAAAAAATCTTATGTCATACAAAATCAGATTCAAACCTGAAAAATTTTACATTTATCGTGCTGCTGATAATACAATTTAATCTCTAACATCAAAATGTATGACTAACTCTTAAACGATATAAGCAATTTGAATCCCTCTGAAAAGTGAAATTTTTTTTTTTATATATATATGGGGTCTATATAACAACAAAATAATGTCTGACTTTGGCTAAAGGGAAGATTTTCGTCAACTTATCTTTAGTTTGCGCAAAACATTTACTATACACAAAGGTAGGCTAAATTGAAATTTCGCAAAAGATAATACTGATTTCTCAAAATGAAAACTGTAAACTAACTGAGAAGATGAGATTTTTCATAAATGCAGCATTGGGCCTCATTTAACATCTTATAAATTTAGTTCTTAATTAATGAGAGTATAAAAGCCTTGCGTTTTCGTTACTTATTATTAATTTAATTATTAATCTACTAAAAAGGTTGGTCCAGGCTCTTTATATAAAAATGAAAGAAAATGCTATGGCAGGAAAGTTAGGCCTTGGAATGATGATTATTTAGATCTTATATGTTAAATGAAAAAAAAAAAAAATCGATATCGCAAAGTCCTTGAGAAGAGAAAAAAAATAATCTCAGAGGGGTTGTGTGGGGCAAAAGCAGTTTTTTCACCTTCAAATAACCCTCTGGTAAAGTTTATTTTAAGGTGTAATAAATAAGTTCAATAATGCTAAACATTCAACAAAAGGAGGAAAAAGAAAAATGGGCGTAGGTCTGTTTGCAGAGCAAGAGATATTTCACGCTTCAAATATAGGTTCTTTTTTGGTAAAAGCTTATTTGCAAAGTGTGAAGGCAATATTTAAAACTACAAAAAAAAATTTTAGAGAAAAAAAAATGAACAAAACAGTCTTTGCTTAAGATTTTTATCGTCTAGAACCGTTTTTAAATTTTGTGGCTCCTATGATTTTAGGCTATCTAAATGGTTTCAAAAAAATTTAGAACAAGCTATCAAAAATTTCTTCAGCTCTCATCAACATCAATCCGGGCTACTTGTCTTTCCTATTCACTTTGCCCTTTTATTATTATTATTATTATTATTATTATTATTATTATTATTATTATTAATTATTATTATTATTATTATTATTATTATTATTATTATTATTTTTCATTTCAGAATCATCCCCATTTTTCCATTACTACCCATATTGTTATACGGTACTGTGTATTGGAGGTAATAGTTTTATGGGTTCAAGAGCAAGGAAGGAAGCTACGATTTACAAGTTTAAATTGAGCAGAGGGTACTAGTGATTAGGATGAGAAGTTAATAAGCCTACTGTAAATAAAAATAACAATGTAGAGAAAATTTTAAACTTATGGCCGGGAAAAAAAATAGGGCCCATTAGTAGTCTATTTAAAAGGCGTATATAAAAATATATAAAAGATAAAGGGGATAAATATACGCTTAAAAAAAAAAACTAAATATATAATAATGGGCAAGGAAACCACAAAACAAAACTAAATATATTATATATAGAAAAGAGAAGAAATAAAAAAAAAAACTACCCATAATATTCAAGCACATTTTAACGGCAACTCAAGGCGTGGGGTAGTTGGGTTTATGCTTTCAAAAGGTAGGGCAGCTTTAAAGCTCAACTGTTTATAAAATCCCCCTAAGCTTAACTTAGGTTTCAAATAACGTCTAAAAAGGCATTAAAATTATTTCCTTGAGATTTGAAAAAACAATAAATAAATTAAAAAAAATAAATAAAGAATGTAATGAGAAATGATTAAACTTACCAAGAAATGCACTATTTTTTTTTTCCACGCACGCGATTAAAAACCACCAGCTAGAATCATTGGTAAAGTAAAAGTGATCTATTTCCAGCGTGACTATCCGGTCGCCTGATTAGGGGGAGGAGAGAGGGGTTCGAGTGGAATGGGGGATCATATTCTGTTTTTGGAAGATTCGCAAAGATGCTATTACTCTCCAAAAAAAAAACTGATGGCAATTTCTTTTGTAAGCTTTTCGTTGATGTAAACAGTTTAGAGGGTGTTAAATGAAAGATTTATAAATAGAGATTCTAAGAGATATTAAAATTTGTTGATAAAAAAGCAGAATTAGAAGTTTAGGAGATAAAATATTAAAATTCATTTGTTGGGGCAACGTTTCAGATTCATTCCCTTGAATGACTTCGTGGGGAAGACAAATTAAGCGTAGGGGGGGGGGTATTTTATCAGCGTGGTTCTGAGAATAGTGTGGGGGTGGGGGGGGTTAGGAGGGAAGAAGTAAGGATGGGGGGAAGAGTTTGGGGTAGGAACAAAAAAATAAAAATATTAAAATGATTCGAAAATATTAACAAGATTTGAGAAAAAAAATAAAAGAGATAAAAATATCTCTTTTATTTAATTATATAACAGATTCCTCTCTGTTATAGAGTCTTCCTGCCCACAAAAAAAAAATTTTGGGCTTATGCAATTGTTGCAGATGGGTTTGTTTCTTGGACATGAGATTGAAAAACTACATTTTGTGAATTAGAAGAAAGCTTGATATTATAGGTTCAAAACTGAAAGGTAGTCAGAGTAAGAAGTTATAATCTTAGGGGGGAGCAGTGGAGAGTTTCGTTTAAGGAGGAAACAAATGCATAATGAGAAACTAGATGCTAACAATTGTCTTTGTACAGAGATTACTCTATGTTTTAAAGTTTAAGATATATGCAATAGCATTATTAATTTGTGTGCATTTGAACTCTTGATAGGTTTTGTTAAAATGGGAGTCAAAGAGAATGTGGTTTGATAAAAAAAAATTTACTGGAGTGCTGAGGGATTGAAATTTAGGTGAAAGTGTCTTCGTGTTTGACATTACATAATTGAAATGACTGTGAAATCTAGTTTTGTATCAAAATTATATTCTAACTTCAATTTGAAACAAACTGATAATAATATGGATAGTGACCCAAAAATAAGTAGGATTTTGATGTTACTACTAATAAAAAATATTAAAAATTTTAAAAAAAATTTGGGGAAGAGACATTATCTTTGTTCTTATTTTGCTTTAAAATTTTCTTATGTGTTTAGATTGTTAAAACTGTAAGCAGTTTTCTTTTACATTTAGAAATTTCCCTGATTTCTAAGATGATTGTTTATTTTGTATTTTCTCAGTGAAAATAGAAATATACTGCTGGGGGCGAGAAAAAATTTTTAAAGTCTAAAAGTGTTTGTGATTTATGCTTGAGTGTGAGTTGTGTATTGGAATGTATTTTGTTTCAGTGATATGATTAAATAGGAGTTTGTTTTCTAAAGTTGAAGAATAAATAGGTGGATGAGGAATTGGATAAGGAGGTCTACTTAGAAGTGAAATTTCAGGAGGCAATGTAGGAGGTGGAGGAGAATGAATTTGTGACGTTGTGGTTTGAAGTGGAGAAAGAGATTTGTCACCAGATAGTTTCGGAGGTATCGCGGTGGGAAGGTCTTTGAAAGTAAGCCTTCTTGGAAGTGAATGAGACAAAAAGTTAGGCTTTGGAGGTGGTCGGAGCACGTAGGAAGAAGGTTGTGGTGGAGGAGGATTTGGAAGGGTAGCTACGTGAGAACTTTGAGGAAGAGTTTCGAAAGATATGTTGTGTGAAAGTATGAGTTTTATTTCTGTTTGTGAAATGGTAAGATTAGAGAAAACTCGTAGAGATTTATATTGCGGAGGGACCCCAATGTCTTTATTAGATAAGACTGGCGGTTGTTTGACAACGGTAGAAAGTGCGATAGTGGTACCCTGAGAATTTGGTTTGGGTATAGGTTGTGCATCATCTTGTAACGGAATAGTTTGAGATTCAGAATAAAATGTTCTTAAAGGAGGCGAGGAAGTTAAATTTTTAATGAAAGTTAAGCTACAATGAAAATTCTAATAAGTGTATTTTTAATTTCTTTATCCTTAGGCTACATTAAGTGGTTTTTGATTAGAAAGATTTGTAAAATCAGGAGCTGAGAAAGGAGCTTGAGGTAAAGTGAGATGAAAATCTACTATAGGTGTGGACTGAGTAGGAAGATTTGGAAAATCATGCGCTTGAAAAGATGTCTGATGTTGAGATTTAAAATTGTTGTTCTGTAGAGGTGTGTGGATTGATTCCCTTTGCTCTGAATATGAATCTAGAAAAGGTTGTTGTGAGTATGAAATTGGAACTGGCGTCATTTGCTAAAGAGAAAAGATGCGTTTGCTACCTTGAGGAAGAGAGAGATAAGGCTGGATATGGTATTTGAAAGTGAGATTATCACCTGAGAGGGACCAAATGGAGGGTGAGGTTCTAAATGTTTATCAAATGATGGGTCGGAGGGTAATCTATATTGCTCAGAAACAAGATTGTGCGAATCTAATAAAGAATCTGATAACGATGACTCACCAAAAGATAGAATTGTGTCTGAGAAATCCTTTTGAGAAACAGGGGGAGTGCCCTGGGATTCAAGTTGATCACTAAGATTGGAGGCTTTTAAAGATTTCAAATCATGTTGAGTGAAAGTTAATTTGGGAGATAGATTAAAAATACCAATCAAATATTCCAAAGAATGAGAGTTATTATGAGATTTAAAAGGTAAACCATTATTAAAACAAGAGGTAGAAATCATGCGGAGAGTTAGAAGAATTAAGCTCTAGAAAGTTACACTTATTTGAATTTTTATACAAATCATTATCATTTATATTAGAGTGCCTTTCGACAACTTTTCTAGTATGCGTTAAAGCTCTTCTACTTATACCATTAATCCTCTTAACTATGACGCTCTGTCTGTAAATATTGACTGAGGGCCATACACTTTCATACCTATGCTTCATATCTACAAGCGCCTCAACATTAGATAGACCATGTCCATCTGGACCTTCTGGCATACACAATCTTATCTCCTTGCTGCATTTCACCTCGGAATTCGCTGTGCTTACTGTATCATATGCCATGTTAAATCTGTCATCGTTCCAATGATCTATCATTGCGTGAGCTATCTCATTTTCAAAATTGCTTGTGGAACTTCCACTTATATCATCTCTGCTATCAAACCTATCATCTGCTAAATATTTGTTCATATAAATAGAGTTATTAACCTTACCTTTTATTTGGAAATCAACATCTATCTCCATACCTATTTCCACTTGCTGCGTAACCCTTTTATGAGTTTCATCACCATTACCATCGCTTTTTACAACTGCATTTTTGTTTCCATTTCCATTTTGTAACTGCTGCATATCCATTTCGCTTCTGGACTCGGTTGCTATCTCGTTGCTTTCCAACTGTGCATTTGATGTGTTTCTCGATTTTGTTAAATTTGGTGTGCTAACCTGTAAATTATTATTAAAATTCCTGGAAAATAAATTGTTTGAGTTAAATAAAAGGTCCATATTCCGCATCCTCTTATGAAAATGGGCAATATGTGGCTCTGGTTGTTTTTGTGCAAGCTTATATTGAGTGGATTTTTGTTTTCCCAGAGGTGTTTGCTTTAAAACTTGCGTCATAACTTTTCTGTTTCCTGGATTATAAGATGCTCCACAATTACCAAAATTTATTGAGCTATTTGTGTTACTCTCATTAATGCTATCTGGTTTACCATTTAGAATGTAGGTCATGCTATCTACATTCTCTATTTTATCTCCAGTAATGGTGTTTGCTACACCAAGAAAACTGTTAGGCTCATGAAGTTTAAAATTCTCGTCGAAAATAATATTATTAAAACATTTTGAACATGCATTTTTATCATTAATAAAATTTTCCCTATCAGATATATCATCAATATTTATAAAAACATGCGAATTATAATCATTGTGAGCTACAAAATTTTTAACATTAGTACATTCTGAAGGTAATACATCTTCTTCAGTAGTCTTCGAAACAAGCGAGGAAATAGTTTTTGTTTTTTGAAACATTTCATAAGTTTTTCATAGGAAACAATGTAAGAAGCTTGTTTTGCTAGTCTTCTGATTTTGCCTTGTCTTTCGAGGTCTGGTATATTGTTAACAGCAAGACCGATGAGAAGATTGGCCATTAGTACGGGAACTAAAATTAGAAAAGAAACTAATAATAGAAGTCTCAGAATGTCATTACTTAAGAGATGAAAAGTAGGATGTTCTCCTTTTTCGAATAACCTTGTAAAATTTCCTTGCTGGTAAATTGTTAAGTAATCTATTTCTCCTATCATCATCATTAAAGTTTTGAGAATTGTCAGAGGAAGAGTTTTAAATGAATCTACTTCATAAAAAACGATTTCAAATGCGCAAGAGTATCCGAGCAGTATGAATGAAAATGCTATTAAGAATTTAATTATAGATTTCGATATTCTAATAAACATTAAAATATATACTCCAAATGTTGGAATTTTTCCAAATAGAAGCATTAAACCAAACCACCCAAACATAACAGAAACAGCTGCTATGTTTCTTTGACACAAAATATCGTACTTTTCCATGGGCATAAACAAAATAAATGCAGAAGTTACAATGGTAACAGTTTTGACGTAGGTATCTATTTGGGTAAAGAGCTTTTCAAATTGTCCAATCATTAATACAAAGTCTGGCACTAGTATTAGGAAAAACAATATAACATGCAAAATTCTAAAAACAATGAGGGTTTCAAAGTATTCTTCTAAAGACCAATTTATAGCATTTGTACCCCCATAAGTTTTCATTATAAAGTATGTGTGAATAACTATGAATATAAAGTAATTCAGAACCATAATATAAAAAAATGGCCTTATTAGTCTCCATTTTATGGATAAAAAACTCTCTAACAGCGGATGCTTCAATAGTGTTTCAAATCTGGGTTTTGTCAACTCACAGATTATTGAGTTCTGAGCACAATTTGATTTATTACAAAACAAAGGTGAGTAGTTGAGAGTTATTGAAAACAAAGGGTCATGAACTGATTTTCTGGACACTTTCGTATTTGAATCTAATATTCTTGTCAGTAATTCGTGAGCATTAGGTAAATTTGACAAAATAAGAGAACACCTACTATTATCATGATTATCAGCGTTGCTTAAATGATCTCCGTTATTTAAAAGAAGCTCACAGCAATCTATTGAATAGCTTTTAACAGCGTAATGAAAAGGGGATAATTTTTCATTATTTTCTTTTAGTATAAGGTCACCAACCTTACCTGTTTTTATAAGAAGTTTTAAACACTCGCGACTTCCTGATTGACAGCTGGCATGCACAGAAGAATTTCCATCTGTAGTTATTATTGTTGGGCTTGCACCAACTTTTAGAAGATAGTCTGTGACTTTCGGAAGGTTAAAACGACATGATAAAAACAAAGCAGTTTCATTGTAAGAGTTTCCAGAGTTAATGTTGATTCCTTCTTGCATAAATATTTCTACAATTCTGATAATTTCATCTTCTGCTTTCTCTTTTTTATTATCAGCGTTAAGGAGTGTGTGAAGTGGGGTATCTCCTCCATTATTTACACAATTTAGAGTTTTCTTAGTCCTCTCATAGCTTAACAATATATTAATCAGGACAGAACTTTGAGAATATGCAGCCAGATGGAGCAAAGTATTTTCTTCTCCGTCGACAACGGAAAGATCTGGATTATTATCCAGAGTAAGATTTTCCATAGGGAACATTTCCCTGTTTTACGCGCAGATGTAAAGGGTGATGCATATCGATCCTCTCAATTTCCGCAATTCATTGTCGGTGACGGTTTGGTTTCAAACATGAGACAACGAAACAATACTTCAATTCTTCTTATCCAAGAGTTAGACCACGGCAGGTGAAGAGGGTTTTTTCCCAACAGAGATTCAAGCACCATTAATCTTAAAAGTAATATATATAGTAATATATATATATATATATATTAATATAATATATATATATATATATATATATATATATTATATAATATATATATCTATGAATTATATATATATAACATATAATATATATTATATAATATAGATATATATATATATATATATATACTATATATATATAATATATATATATTATTATATATATATATATATATAATATATATATTATATATATATATATATATATATATATATATATAATATATTATATATTATAATATTAAATATAATATATATATATATATATATATATATTATAATAAATATATATATATATATACTAATTATAAAAAATATATTAATATATATATATATATATATAATATATATATATATATATATACCCCAATAGTTATGAGATGGAGGGCCATATTAAATTTATTAGAGTAGAAGAAAAACTAAAAACATGTCCGAATCAAATGTTGACATGTTCCGACACTTAACATTTAAAAGGTGTTATTCAAAGGAAATGAGAGGAAGAGTGTTACAGGAAATACCAACAGAGTACATGTAAGAGTGAGCCAAGTCGTCAAGTTTGGTTCCTGAGAGTTGTCCAGAGAAAGGATAAGACTATGTGGGATGGCGTATAACTCGAGTCCTTCTAAAAAGAGTGGCCCCAACCCCACCACCTTCCGAGCAGGACCCTGTTCTTCTGGACTCTATAGACGTAGTCTAGGGTATACAGAAGAACGGTGTCCGTTGCAATAACAATAGTATAAGGAGAGAGATTTACGCAACAAGGAAATGGAGAGAGTTAGGGGGAATTGGAGAGAGTTAGGGGGACTGGAGAGAGTTAGGGAGAGTAGGAGAACAGATTAGGTAAAAAAAAAAACTTTACTCCACCATCTCAAGAAGGACTGAATGAGTGAAACCACAACTGATATGTGATTAATACTCCATACAGGGACGAATGACAATCCTATAAATAACAAGCAACTGGAGAGGTTTGGAGAAATTCTAAAGAGAACCTAACTTATTTGAAACTTGCTTAGCAAAAAGAACAATGTGATGCTTTTAAGAAATGTCACGAGATAAATAAACACCAAGATTCTTAACCACAGACGAAGGATTGAGTTGTGTGTTTTCAAAGATGCAGCTTTGTGAAGGATTATATTATGTAGAGGTGAAAGATGAATAAAAGAATTGAAGGCATTGAAAAACAATCATGTTATGGAGGATTACATTATGTAAAGGTGAAAGGTGAATGAGGCATTAATAAACATTTGAGGCATTAATAAACAATCATGTTCTCTCTATCTCTGTTATATTAGAAATGAGAAAGTGTCAGAGGACTCATGTTCTTGCACGACTACTGTAGGTGGAGTGACATCTTTCAAAATGAAAAATGAAAATGAAAGCAAATCTTAAGAAAAATAATAAAAATGAAGTGACACTAAAATTAAACAAAAATAGAAATATTGAAAATAGACAAATCTAAGGATTCGTCACTATTGGTAGTTTATTAAAAGGGACATTAGCTGTTATTGTTATAGAACACGAGATGAAAATCAGAAATATATATATATATATATAATATATATATATATATATATAATATATATATATATATATATAATATATATATACTATATATATTTAATAATATATATATATATATATATAATATATATATAATTTGCTAATCTATTATTAGTTACCTTGCTTCTCTTTGCAGAAAAAACATCTTTAAGCATGGATTTTTTAACACTTCACATGTTGCTGAAGAGAGATGACCGGCATAAATATTGTTTATATCATAAACGACAAATTTCTAAATCTGAAACAGAGGTTTTCATATTAAAGGTTGTAGATTGCCTGATTAGTAAACAATA
Organism: Trachelipus rathkii; assembly: GCA_015478945.1. Lineage (NCBI taxonomy): Eukaryota > Metazoa > Arthropoda > Malacostraca > Isopoda > Trachelipodidae > Trachelipus > Trachelipus rathkii. The sequence continues at coordinate 20,921 of JABUQX010070692.1, read as the reverse complement.
AATATAAGTGAAAAAATAAATAATATATATAATATATTATATATATTATATTATATATATAATAATATATATTATATATATATATATATAGATATATTTAATATATTTATATATATATATATATATATTTATATATATGGACTGAAAATATTATGACTCTTTTTTAAAAATAGGTTAGGCTAAATTTAGGTAGGCAAGGTTAGGTTAGGTTAGGTTATGTAGGTTAGGTTAGGTTAGATATTAGGTTAGGATTACCCAAAAAATTAATGTATGTTCCCACTAAAATTATTTAAAAATTAACAATTCATTAATTATTGATTTCGCTCCTGGAGGCAACCACTTATAAATAAGCCTATATATATATATAGATATATTTTATAATATATATATATATATATATATATATTATATATATTATATAATATAATATATTATAGATAATAATATAATATTAATATCTTATATATAATATACAGTTATAATGATATATATATATATATATATTATATATATATAATATTTATGAATATATATATATAATATATAATATATATATGATTATAATAATACTTATATATATATTATTAATATATATATATATATATATATATATAATATATATATATAATATTATATAATTAAATATATATAATATTATTATATATATATAAGCATATATAGATATAATATATATATATAATTATATATATATATATAATATATATAATAAACATAATATATTGATACTATAATATATAATGATAATATATATATAATAAATATAATATTATATATATATATTAATATAATATATAACTAAAAAAACTTTACTTCCCGTATAATTTGAGGAATTGTGGAGTTCTGCACTTTGTATCTTATTGCATCTCTTGTAAATATTGGATCCGATTTCGGATAGAGAGAACCCAAACGATGTCTTGTGAGGTTTTAAGTTTAAAAATGCGCTAAAAACTCCCAAGAACTTCTTTCAGGGCAAATTATAAAGCATTTTGTGAGATTGAGTTTTTGTGATCTACTTTGAGGTGGTATCAAACAACTTAACAATTACAGCAGATATCTATTGTCAGCTGTTACAGCCTTCAATCACTGCTTTGAAAGAATGAAAACATTCTTTTTATTACTGAGATGATAAAGCAAAGTTTCGTATAAGAAGAGATCACATGAGAAGAACTCCCATACGCTTTTCGTATTTCCCCCTATATTCCTACCCGTCTCCAGCAGTCTTGGAAAGACACCATCTTGAAATCTTTAAAACAGTAGAAGAAAAAACGACAAGTGAAGCTAATATACATACACTCTTTTGTTCTTTAAAAATAGTCTTTACTTATATATTTTTACAAGAACTAGTATGAAGAAGCTTTATAATAAGATTGTACGGCTTTCGTAAAAGGAACTCTCCAGATTAGTTACTCTAGTAGCACAGAAGTAATTATTAATTTAGTGAATGAAATTACCTTTACCTCTTATTTATGGTCTCTCTTGTCAATCTTCAAGTCTATATTACTTTTCAGTGATTATAGCATATGTAATTTTCTTGGATATTTTTTCCCCTTCATCTATTAGACCAGGTCTCAAACAAAGGCCCCCGCCAAGACCGGCCCGCAAGCCACATCCAATCCGGCCATAGTATAATTGTACTGTTTTACTATAAGACACTTTTTAATAAATATTAACACTCACAATTAAACACACTGTAAGAAAAAAATCCTCAGCCCCCCCCAAAAAATACAATACTAATGGTAGGGAGTGTAAAAAAAACAAAAAAAACAGAAAAAAAAGCCCCCGACGAAGAACAATATCTCACTAATTCGCTTTTCTCAGATACTTATTACACTTGTGCAGATCGAATTTTCAAAACTTTGGGTATATAATAAAAACACGCATATATTAGAAAGATCTATAATAAACTGATAAGCTCAAGGCACAAAGCCTTGTGAGAAAATTCTTGAAAGCTATGTCAGCGCAGTCGAGGAGGATTTACCTCTCTCACATCTCTATTGCTCTCGCCCAGACGTCGAATCTTGTTCTTGAGCCTTGCGCAACGCAGTAATCGCAACCCAGCGCAGATCGTCGACAATACCACGAATAACCAGAGATATAATAACATGAATAACCAAAATCCACAGTCGGTAACCACGAGTCCACGTGCTCAACTTCAAAAAATAAGAACGGCTTCAAGCGTAGTTTAAAGCAACTTATTGATTATCTCCAAAAAACCCGGTGATATATATGTCTCATATAAATCACCAATAATGTGATTAGCAATTGAATAATACTCAAAGTCAGTTTTCTCCCTTCTGACCTGAGGCAATATATTTCAGGTGTGATTATATTGCATACAAACGATTGCAACAATACGACTGATAGTATATTTCGTTACATAGTGAAAACTAAGAAAAGAAAAACTCTGTTGTAAAAAAGTCCCCCCCATTATTTCAAAGAGAATTATTCTGTCCACAATAATCTTCCCGCTTTTCTCGAATATAGATACCTCCTTCATCTCTCAACTCTCGCTCTCCTCTTCATCTCTGCTCATCTTTCATCTTCTTCTTCATCTCTCGTACTCTCACTACTCTCGTTCTCTATACCTACTCCTTCTCTCTCGTCTCTCTCTTCTTACTCTGCTCAATTCTCTTCTTATCTACTACTCATTCACTACACTGCCCTACTCTAACATTACTCTCTCACTCGCTTTAACTCTTCTATTCTCTCTCTCTTACATCTTCTCTCTGCTACTAACGTCTCTCTCATCTCTTTTCTCTTCTCTCTTCTTCTTACTCTACAGTATACTATTATTTAAGAGACCATTCAGCTCGTTAATTATCTGATTATAAGCGCGAACGCCTCTTGTTTGTGAGATCGTCATTCCTGCTTAATATGTACCATCTGAAAAACACTTCTTACTTACCGAAAGGGAACTGACTCATTACATTCATTGCTTGATCTTATCTTTCTATCTGAAAGAGATCTTTTTTGTGGAATATCTCATAGACAGTTTAATGTTATTTTTTTTTTTTAACTTTTAGGGTGACTAACAATCCCCCCTTACTTGAGATCTACACTCTCATATTAAATAATTAATTTCCCGATATTAAATATCACACTCTCGTATACTATAATGGATTTGTACCTAAAATATTCCTACCAACAAAAACTCCAGGGCATGTATATATGATATATAATATATAATATATTATATATATATATATATATAATATATATATATATATATATATATATATATATATAATATAATATATATATAAATAAATGAAAAAATATTATATATTAATATGATTATATATATATATGATGATATATAATACTGTATACATTATATTGCTATTATTGAGGTTTATTTAATATAATGATTTATAAGTTATAGTTATATATATAGGTAATATATATATAATTAAATATATAATAGTGATATAATATAATATATAGAGTTATATTTATATATAGTGATTTAGGTATTATGGATTATTAATTATATACTACTACTATTCTATATATATATATTTATATATATAATATATATAAATATTATATATATAATATTTATATATATATATATATATATTATATATAATATATAATGTTTAGGTTGTAATAATTATATTAACAGTAATATTAACATATACATAAATATATGATACATACCGTTATTATTTTTAGTAAAATAGATAAGTATAATATATTAATTTTATATGCTATATACTTATATACCACTATAATAAAAAAAAATTATGAGAGAATAAAAAAAGGAAATCGTGCATTATTCTAAAATATTACAAAATTGTATCCACTACGACGTATCAATTTATATATAAGATATATATATATTAAGTTTTTGTATATATATGATATGATATTTATAGATATTATAATATTTCATATAAAATTTGTTATATAATATTATATAATGTAATCAAGAGGTTTATATTTTCAGAACTTTGCTTGTTGAGCCTTTCATTTTTTGCTTTTCAATTCCTGGTCAGCTACGATTTTACTTTAAGTCGCCTTCCTTCACATGTCATTTTATTAATAAAATCAAAATTACCAATTTTTTTTATATAATTTAATGTTTTAAAGCGATATATATATTAATATTATAAATATATATATATATATATATATATTATATATATATAATATATATTATATATATAATATATATTATATTATATAATTATAATATATATATATTATAGATTAATTCTTTTGGAAAAAAATATTTGAAATGATTTGGTTCAACTTGTCATAAAAAGAACGGAGGAGATGGAGAGAGAGAGGAAGAGAGAGAGAGAGAGGAGAGAGAAGAGAGAAGAGAGAGGGAAATGAAGAGAGAGAAGGAAGAGGAGAAGAAAGGGGAGAAGGGGAGAGAGAGAGAGGATGAGAGAGCGAAGAAGTGAGAGAGAGAAGAGCAATACTTAACTGAGGTGTTGTTAGTTTCATCAGTTTTTTAAAAAGTTAAAAATAAGATATATATATATATATATATATATATATATAATATATATTATATATATATATTATATATATATTATATATAATATATATAATATAATATATATATATTATATATATATTATATATATATATATATATATATATATATATATAATATAGTAATATATATATATTATAATATATATAATATATATATATATATTATATATATATATATATATTATAATTTAAATATAAATTTTATAATATGATATATATAATATATATATATATATATATATATATATATATTCGGAAGTGAGTCAGAATGTTATGGTGCAAGAGCTCCTGTTCGAATTATGTGAATATATAGTAAAACATTCTGAAGCATGTCTGGGACAAGGGGAATCCCGCTGGCGTTTCCGATCAGTCATTTACCTTTCTTTGTGCTAAGAAGGTGACACAATATAAGTGTACGTTTTTGGCCATGTTTATGAAATCAGAAAGGTTATTAAATTTCTGACAAAACTTGATTGGAGATATTTCAGATAATTTTATTTTGTGCCATGATTTTGTGGACCCAATATCACACCGAAATGCTGTTTTGAGGTGGATGAAACGGCTCAAGGAAGGTAGAGAAGATACTAATGATGACGAGAGAGACGAACGATCATCTACGACCATGAATGAGGAAAGGTGGTTACAGTCTAGAACCTGGTGGAAAGAAACCGCAGAGTTAGTTAGTACTGATTTTTAAACCACAAAAGTTGCGATTTCACATGGTTCAGCATATATTATCTTAAGTAAACATCTAAGTCTCAGATGGTCTTTTCAAAAGCTTTAAACAAAGATCAGCATGCTCACATAGTTATCTTTCTACTAGTATTTTGACCAGAATTAACTTCAGCGAGGAAGAATTCAGGGAACGGATTGTTACGGAAAAAGGGGGGGTGAAGAGCTGAAACCAGGATTCATCAATTCGTAGTTTTCAAAGAATTATTCATAGCCTATTAAATTCAAGATGTAGAGAATTTAAATATATTATATAGTATATATCCTATATTAAAATCAAGATGTAAGGTCGGCAACCAAAAATATGGATTAGTGGCGATAAAAATATATAGTTATAGTAATTTAGTAGATTACTACACAATATAGTCACAGTAGGATAATACTTTATGTTATTTAGGATATCATTTTCATGAGTAAACAATATATCATATATGAGTGAGAGGGGTAAGATAATACACAATATAATTTTTCTAAATTATACCCACATAATCACTATGATGTGAAAACAAATATATTTTTACCCACCTTCGATTTGCGTGTTATCAAATTCAGTATAGTAGTAATAGTATTATACATTTTATAGCTTACCATCGATTAATTTATATATATTAAGCCAATTATATATTTCATATAATATAAATGCAATATATATATATATATTATTATCTTATCTCGGGTGTTATAAAGATATATGATCCAACTAAATATTGTCACGGGAAATATATATAATATGATATAAATAAATCCTATATTAATACCCTATTATTCCTCCTTAACACAGTTCAATAACCTATTTACCCAAAATAACTCACACTAATAGTTAATCATAATTTAGTAGAGTAGATGAATAATAATAACATATAGAATTTTTAATCAGTAGTAATTATTCTTAATGTTTATAATTGATTTGTCCTGATATAAAAAATATATAGATATATACATACTACAATTTAGTAATAAGCATAAATATTCATCATATATATATATATATATATAATAGGTAATTGGTCGTAATGGTAAGATCATATATATACAAACATTACTATATATAATTTATATTAGCATCCACGAGCTTTATCTAATATATTTACATACCTATTATAGATATTATTATATTATATAAGGTGTACCTAGAATTTAAGGTATTTTACTGTCCGTTCCTTGTCAGAATTTACGGTCAATTATTTTTCACCTTTGCTTGAATTACCTGTACGAAACATCTGTACTAGATCTACGCATTAAAAATACAATTTCCTTCATATCTCTATAAAAAATAAATTATTATATTAAATATTTAGATTATTATTTAATATTAATTAATTAATTATTATTATTATATATTAATTTATTATTATATTTATATTTATTATTATTAATTTATTATTATTATTATTGAGTGAAATATTATCATATATTTGTTATTATGTTATATATAATTCTCAACTACTACTATCCTACCACTTAGTACATGCATATGTTTAAGTTGAATAGAGAAATTAAATAATGGTTAAACTAGTCAGCCACATTCCACAAATGAGGCAATAATTTGCATTATCGAAATTTTTTATTTTTTTTTAATTTGGACAATCACTATTCAAATTAAAATGCGGACAAGGGGGCGGACGTTCCAACCCCGTAGGGGGCGAGACCCCCCGATACCCAATACCAAAGAGAGCGGAGTCCGGACCCTCCCAAGGGGGTAAATAGTTCACCCCTTTCTTCCCCAAGCCGAGAAGACCCCACTCCTGTCATCTTGCCGTTTACCCTGGTAGTTATCCTTGTAGTTAAAAAAAAAAAAAAATGTTAAAACTGACGGAGTCGTTAAAACGGAAAAGACCTATATATATTTGAATCATGTCCGTTACCACTTAAATTGATTGTTAGGATCATTATACTAGAAATAATTTAAAAAAAAAAATCAATAATTATACATAGTATATATAATAGTATATATATATATTATATTTAAGTATATATAATATGCATATACATATAGAGAAAATATATATATATATATATATATTATATAACTATATATATATATATATATTATAATATATATATATATATAATATAGTATATATATATTATAATATATATATATAATATAATATATATATAATAATAATATAATAATATAATATATAAATAATATTATATAATATTTATATATATATATATATAATAATATAATAGTATAATATATATAGTATATTATAAATACTATAATATATATATATATATATATATATATATTATATATATATATATTATCACTCGATGAACAAGCCTTAATTTATTGCAAATTCGAGTATCTCTTGCGACTTTAGGCGACCAGCTTAAGTTGAAAACCACTCTTACTAATCAATAATGAATGCGTTAACTGACAACCACTAAGCCTGTCAAATTACAATAAATGTGGTTATGAAATTTTTTATTTTTTTTTATGAGACAACCACTATTCAAATAAAAGGTACCATTGAAACAAAATAAAATGAACAACAACTTATATTAACAATATAATATACAAATAATTTTTATGCATAATTTGGTTTCTGATTATTTTTTCTTTCTCAAATTTGACAAAAGGCTTTGTTTTTATTTACTTATTGTGATCTCCAGTTCTTTAATCATGGTCTTGTAAATAAAACCTACTTTTTTCAGTAGAAGTGAGAAATAAAAAAAATATTGCAGCAATGAATTATATCCCCTATAAAATTGGTCTCAACGCATTTAGAAATTCTAGCCACCGTGGACGTGGTTTTGAATCCAGACAGGTCGACCATCTTTGCAAGAATCATATGAGAGAGAGAGAGAGAGAAATATTTGCTGTATAGAGGATGTGGAAATGTAGGAACCCATATAGCACACTAACGTAAAAGCGACGTCGCTTCTACGTTCCTTTGGGATAGCGATATTTTTATGAGCCGAATCTATTAGTAACATAATAATTACGTCCCTGGAGTGAAATGTCAAGCTTTGACATTCAGCTATCTCTTTAAGCGTAACAATGCGACAATCACGCGATCCAGCATACGGGTAAACCTATCTTAGATTACGTACTCTTATACAGACATCCCAACCACACTACACACTTTAGAATAAATAATTGGGTAACGTGCGACAAGCCGTAGTTTTACGACATCTAGTGTCGAATGTGTCACAACTTTATTATATAAGAGAAATGTTGAAAAATAAATATAAATAAATAATAAATAATACATTTTATTATATATGGTATAGTATATATATAATATATAATATTACTATAATAGTAAATAAGATAGAGATGCCAATGTTTTTAAATTTTATATAGTATATATATCCTATATATATATTATGTTGCTCAAAATAATTTATATTTTCTTTATATAAATTGATATATTATACAGTATGAGATATCGAATAAAGTATTGTTTTATATTTAATAAAACTCTATATAATTTATGGTAGCATATCAATAAATTATATATAAAAAACGTATATATATATTAAAGTTATATATATTTTTATATAATTCATAACAATATATCTGGACCCTGTATATGTAATAATAATTACATAATATAATAAATAATAAAAAATATAATAATATAAAATACTATAATTATATATATATTAATATATATATAATACGTATAAATATAGTTAAAAAGTATATGTTAGGTAAATTAGCTTAAGGTACTATAAAATAATTTTATAATATATATATAAATTAGGACAGGTTAACAATTAATTAAATAAATAATTTAGATGTTTTTAAGTAATTAAATTGAGCAAAAAGTTTCTTTTCTACTATAATTTAACTTAAAATTATAATGTTAGTTCTCATTATTCGTCGAGTAAAAACGTTAGATATGCATTATGAGTAAAGCCGCCTCATTAATCCCGTATATTTTCAATCGAACAATACATATCATAATAGCCTCTTAATTCTTCATTTTTTTCTTTTGTTTTTTGCTTATTATATATATATCAATTTAATGTACTTTTGACAACTCAGGCTAAATTCGTCTTATATATTATTATATAAAATTATATATATAATATATAATATTATATATATTTTTAGATACTAGAGTGAAGCGCTACTTTGAATAATTTAAATTTTCCCAAGTTTTGAATATTAAATAGATATTATTACTTAGTACATTTTATCCTATACATTCCAATTATTTTGATTTAGAAAATGTGGATTAAAAAGTTCTGAATAAATTATTTTATAATTAAGAATTAATGATTTTTTTTATAAAATATATAAATATTTATTTAATGATAGTATAAATTTTATTATAGAGATTATTTAAATTATATAATTTGGCATTATTTTGTTGCGTCTTTTAAATTGACAACGGTTTGCGATAGTGTTATATTACCAGTCAATCGAAATAAATTGTTATCCCTCCAGATAGAATTTTTTAATTAATCTATAAAACAGACATGTCTATAGATTTTCATCTTTTCCCCGTAAAGGTTGGACTTTAAATGAGCACATCCAAGGAATTTACCCGTGAAAAGGGACCATTGCAAAATGCCAGATCACCTCCAAACGTCGCGTATCAGGAGGTCAGGTACCAAAATCTCTCGGCCCTATGGAGACATAATCCCTGATGGATATATTAAAACTGCTTCGCAAATCTACTAGACATGGAAAAGATAAAGTTAAATACATGAATACAATTCTGAAAGAGAATCATTGTATAAAAGGACATGATTTCCCCCTCCCTTGAGTGTAAAGACAACAAAGCAGGTGATAAACGGAAACATATTATGACACCCAGTATAAGAAAAATCGGCTCCTTTAGTAAAAAGACAGAGTTGTTTTTGTTATTTTTAAAAAGGATATAAAAGATAGTTTGTAGAAAACGAGTATCTAAAAGGTCTTTGAAGAAAAGAGTGACCATCACCAAGAACTTCATCTTAGGTATGAACGTAAGTTCATCACCTATACGACAACCCGTATGTGTGATATGACGAGTGCGACGAACATTAACGTCGCTGTGATGTATCTGCAACCATCTGTGATATATGGGAATATTGTTCTTTGCCAGAAACTCTGATTGGTAGTGACAAGTGTGCTGGCGCGTTGTCGTGGGGGAAGTACTCAATCGCCTGCAATGTCCGCTCGAACTCGTAGACCCATCTGTTAGATCTATTTAAAAATGTTCATTAGGCAAACGATATTAACTGTCATCCGGAGGTAAAACTCTTTGGGACAAAAGCACGACTGGCGATAAAACGATAACCAACGTTCTCACCTGTAATCTGCTCATGCGTGCTCTCTTTCGGCGAGGGAAATATTTCGTGTGCCACTAATGACTTTGCCGTTTTGTCTCTGAATTGTACACGAGAACCCATGCTTCATCTTCTGTTATGAATTTGTCAAGGAAATTTGTCTCCAATCTGAGACGTTCCAGTACATCCATACAGAATCGCAACAGCGGTTTTCTTTTTGCTCTCTTTTGGGCACCATCTTTTCACTAATCTTGTTAGAATTACGTGCACCGAGGTTTTACCCAATCTGCAATCATTCGAAGGTATAAATGATGATCTTGTGCCATCAGAGGTCGTACCAATTCCTCATTGTCCAGGATGTTGTCGAGCCGGCCGTCCAGATCAATGTTTCCCTATACATCTCCTCGACCTTCTTTAAAAGGCTTTGGTCACCTTGACACCTTGTTCTTGATATTGTAAACGGACATTGACCCACTCTTCAAAGCAATGTTTTGTGCAACTCTCCGAGTTTAAACCCAAAAATTGATCTCGTACCTTTGCTCAGTATTTCCTTGCATTGTCAACACCAGCACTCTGAGAGCGATAACTCAAAAATACTCAACCAATCCAGTTGAATCTGGTGTGTCCACGTCTATAACCACGACGTTGCTGTACTGTTGGCCGGTCTTGTTTTCAATGACACTCACGTCCCAAACCCGCTTTCATGCATTTATCACTCCTACTGTTGATTGTCATATGTGTGTCAGTTCACGTGTGAGAATTTGCAAATCTACGCGTAATTCACCCATTAGCCATAAAACTGATAAATTTAACATATCAAAATTAAAACGAAAATACAATCTTTTATTTCTATTTTTCTTAATGTTGTCTCTTTATATCTCTCTCAATGTTTTGAACCCCTCTTACTCCTCGCTATATATATCTATGCAAAACTAATACCTTAATGTAATGACTAAAAGTATCAACTCGCTGTCTATCTCCGACATGATTACTAAACACGGATAAAGGATTTTTACTATATAAGTTAATGTCTGCATTGTTATGTGACAATAATTCCATCATTATTTGAAAAAAAATAATGAATATAGATTATAAAATTATAACAATAAATATTGATGAGTTATTTGGATTATTTAATTATTATATATTTAAATTATAATTATTAATATATAAAAGTGTATATATATTTGAAATATTCTGAAGTGAACAATAGCCTGGCGAGAATAAAATTTATCAATAATTGTTTATGTTAAATGAGATTTTGAATATTTATTTATTATATATATTAATATTAAGTATATATATATAATATATAAGCTATATTAAATATAAAATATCATTTTAAAAAAAAATAAATATACAAATAATAAATATAATATATAAAATATAATTATTATCCAATATATAATAACTAGTATAACTATATATACGGGTATATAAATAAGTCGTATAATGATCAAGAATAGCATCAAGCAATAAAGGTGAATTAAGAAAAATTGCAAACATCTTGCTAAAAAAAATTACACTCTTAAGCTTTTAAGAAAGGAGTAAAAAATTACTAAGAATTCTGTTTAAAGATGAAGATTTAGTCACCAAAAATTTAGAAAACCATGAGAAATTCTTATTTTAGCTACAACCAAAAAAGAATAGTAAGGGATTGGGGATTTTTAACAAGTTTTAATTTTTTTTATAAATAAATTATATATCAAAATCACGTTACTATAAATATATTATTATAATATTATATAAATATAGTATTATAAATATAAAATTATATATTAAATAAATAAGTTAAACACACATAATACTTCTTATATATAGGCACACTCAATATATGTACTGCGCTCTTGTTATACATTTATTTTGTTATACTATATACTAGTAATATATAATAACGTTATTTATTATTAAAAAAAAATATATATTTGATATAAGTATTACTATATCAGTGCTTATGTGAAAGCTATAGTATATAGTCAAGGATGACATCACCAAAGTCTAGGAGACGTATGAAATGATAGTCAATCCATATGCGTTCAATATGTACTCAATTCATAAGCAAAATATAACCTTTTCTTCGAGCAAATACAAACATGTATATAGATATACTATGAGCCAGATAAATATCTTACTAATAATTAATTATTCATAGCACCACAACCTACCATCACTACACTCCCCACTCTCATATCTCATCTTGACAACAAACTAAGTTCTCAACTTATAAAGAAGCACTTTATGCACGTCTCTGCGCTAAAACAGATAGAACTAGAATATAATTACATCTCCAACCAAAATTACACGCTAATCATCTAGTGTAGTATCAACAGACAGCGTAATAATGTGTATACTTCGACTATAATTATCTAACCTCTCAACAAAAACAATATTCTATTTCAACTAATCTATCTCTACTATCTCAAATAAATTAAATATAATAAATGAGAGTCTATCTAAATTACCCATAATCACTACAGCGTAGGCAGAGATGAACGACTAGGGGAAGAAATTAAGAGGGGGGTCAGTAAGATAAAGTAGTATATATATATATAATAAATATATACTAATATATTTAAATGAACTACTATATATATGCATATATAACCAGCACTATAAGGTTAATATATATATTAAGCTATGAGTAGAGTATATTATGTATCTAGTTACCTACATACAAGTGATTATACTGAGATATAGAAACCCTTATAGGATATAAGGTAAATCCCAAGACTTATAATAATAATATATAATATATTAGGCCTACAGTTCTTATTCTCAGTAAACTAACGACAGACTTAGTTCAAGCTCATATTTCACGAATATGGTAGTATACCATGTAGTAGTACTATATTTACTAGTAATATAAATGTTATATCACACTGATATAAATATCTATGCATTGCTGAAACTTTTTGAGACCATTTCCTGAAAGACTACCAAATATTTTAGAAATTATTTTTTTGAATTGTTTTTGAGAAAGATGATCGCATGTTTAATATATTCACATATTAGGGTTTTCTACTGATTGTTTATTAAGACTCCTACTGGATTTGTATATAATGAAAAACTTCTATGTATTTAGTTTATGTAAACTGTTTGGTGCGTAATGTTCTATGTAACATGTTTATGTAACGTTCTATGATAAAGTTTAGTAGTTTATCTATTTACCTTAAGTTTATATCCTAAGTTTAAAAAAGTTGTCATATAAATTAAGTTTATGATGACACAATGTCTTACTGAATGAGGTGAAAGCTAAACTATCGTATTAATTATAAGGTTAATATGAAATAATATAATTAATTAAGTGGTTAAAGTCTTATTTAAAGTTTATATTAAATCTATTATAAACTGCAACTTTTTTATGAAAATGGTCGTTAATATCATAAAATCATATTAAATTAGTTAATCATGTGTACAGGATTATTATTCTAAAGTTGATATATTACAGTTTATTACTACAGTATTACTAAAATAGTTTTATGTAAAGCTGTTTAATATAAAAGTCTGTATGTAAGTTATATAAATTTACACTATAGATTTTATATAATGACATAGTGATATAAAGTTTTATATACTAATAATAAAAGTTAAATTATATAAAGCTATTTTTAATGTAATCATTTATAGATAATGTTATATAAAAAATGTTTTATATATTATAACAAAGTATTTAAATTAAAGAGTTATAAATTCTTATAAAACTTTTCTTAAGTTTTTAAAATCTTATAAGAGTTGTAGGTCAATTAAAAGTTTTATATAAAATATAAAAGTTTTAATATGGGAACGAAGTTAAAGAAGATTAATAATATACTGTTTATATGTTTATATAAATAGATTATTTTAGTAATATTTTTTAGTTTTTTAAAAAAATAAAGGTTTTTTTTATAAAGTTATAGTAATTAGTTGATTATAAAAATAATAGAGTTGGCAACAACCCAGCAACTTTGAAGAAAAATCTGACAGCTTTTAAAAAATCCGATCAGATTCCTTGTTGTTAGGCATCCATTTATATGTGTGTGTTGTGTGTGAATGTTGATGTCTTGTTGTGTGGTAGTAAGGTGTGTGAATGCTGTGTGGATGTTGTAATGCCTGCGTTGAAGATTGAATTATAGTGTGTGTGTGTGTGTGGGTGTACAGTTGCCGCTGCCTTGTTTGACTAGTTTAGAATTGTTTAATGATTTGATACCAAACTATATTATTTCAATGTTGAAGCTCGAAAAGTAAAATTTTGCTGCCTTTTATTTTTATTTTTAAAAAATCCATCACGATTCCTTGTTGTAGGATCATTTACTAGGTTTGAAAGTCCTATTAGACATTTTTCCTTTATTATTCATTAATTATTTAAAATTGATTTATTATTATTATTATTATTATTTTGATATATATTATTATTATTATTGGATTTATTTTTATATATTATTCTTATTTGGTTATTATTATTAAAGTATTTATATTAGTAGTTAGTAGTGCAGTAGTTAGTAAGTATAGTAGTTAGTCAAGTATGTGTATGGTTAAGTTAGTTAGTAAGTGAGTATTTAATACGTCCACAGCACACGAAACTTCAGGCATGTAACTCAGAAAACTATAGAGCAGTAGTACAAAGTTCCTCGTAAAATAAATATCATTTTATTAATGAGCGGGAGGTAACCATTGTTTACGAGCGGTCTTGTAAAGTCGATTAAAAAATAAGGAGATAAAAGAAAAGTAACGTGTTTGTTAAAAGGACTAAAATTGTTAGGAAAAGTGGTTGTGAAAGTTGAATATAAAATACAGTTGTTGAGTTGAGAAATTTATTGTTTGTGTTCTCCGTTAGCTGCCGAAATGTGCCACGGCGACAAGGAGGCGCAAATGTTGAATGTGTTGTGTTGTTAATTCTGTAGAGGATTACTCGTCACGGATAAACAGGAATCAATGGATGAGAGTCCGGGTGCTTTTACGGCCTAGTCCAGAGATGGAGCGACCGGGCTCGACCCCCTAAAAAGGGTTAACTAAAAAGAAAAAAAGTTATTTTTTCTCTCCCCCATAAGAACTGTCATACGGTAACAAAAAATGTTTAAACATAGGTTTGAACCAACTATTTGACGCTCCCTCCGAGGACTTAAGTCAAGGTTTTCCAAGGTCAATTCAGAAGCTGTTGGACACTTAATGTATCAGGGTGCAAGATTTTACTAATGATTTAAAAGGAGTTAATTAATAAATATTTAGGATATTAAATATTAAAATTTATTCTCTTTTTAAAGTTTTCTGCGGTATGGAATTTACCTTTGGCTGAAATCAAAAAAATGAAGTTTGTATTTATTTATTCTGTGTAGATAAAGTTATACGGTTTTGCTTTGTTACATGCCTGAACCCTCGTTGCGGGCGATGGTCTTGGCTATCTATATTATTAATTGATTATTATTATATTATTTATTATTTCATTCT
>JABUQX010070691.1:45000-47559 GCA_015478945.1 Trachelipus rathkii | reverse complement strand
AGAGAGATATATATAAATTATATATACATATATATATTTATAAGCAGTTGACTCCAGGAACGAAAAAAAATAAAATGTATCGTTATTTCAATAATTTTAGGGTAATACATTACAATTTAGGTTAACCTTAACCTATCTAACCTAGCCTAAACCGAACATAAACCTAACCTGACATAACCTAACCAAACATAACCTAAATAACCTTACCTAATATTAACGGAGTCAACAACTCTTAATAAATGTCCTATATATATATATATATTATATATATATATAGTATTATATATATATATATATATATATATATATATAAATATTATATATATAATATATATTATATATATATGTGTGGTGGTGTGCATGGTTTAATGCCTTATATATATATATATTATATATATATATATATATAATATTATATATATATTATGTTATTATATATATATATATATATATATATTATATATATATATATATAATATGTTGTGTGTGTGTGTGTGTGTGGTGGTGTGTGCGTGTGTGTGAATACTCTGATGCCTTATATAAACTAGTCCTTTATGACAGCAAGTGATCTACTAGACGTAATTGGATTTATAATATAACCACATTCATCTGTTCTGATGTTTGAATGTTATTTTTAAAATTAGTTTCGCCTTTACGTAATAGAGTTCGCTTTTGTCCGTTATTTCTCCTATTTTACGAGGAAGAAATATTCGCTTTTTACGAGTTAACGAGTAAATTGTATTCCTTGGTAATAAAAATGGTATTAATATATATATATATTATATATAATTATATATTTTATATATAATATATATAATATATATATATATATATATATATATATATATATTATATATATATATATATATATATAGTATATATAGAGTGCAAGTCTAAATGAAAAGGCGTAAATTTATGATCGCGAGAAGGATAAAAATTTTATTAATTTTAAGGGTTTTATGTAGATTATAAAGGGTAACCTAAGCTTAATCTGACATAACCTAACCTAACTAACCTAACCTTCAGCTTATAGGGGCATTTTCAATTGATTTGAAAAACGCCTCCTAATTTAGACTTGTGCCTATATGAATATTATGTATGCCCATTTTAATTATACCGAGCCGCTCGCGCCATTTTTTTTACTGTCGCTGGGGCCCTCCGATCCGTGAAGGGAAGAAAAATAATGAATTACTGCTTCAAAATAATAAAAAATTTCTCCAACATAATAAAAAAAAAAAACATCTGGCATTACGTTTTTCTCATTGAAATATTATATATATATATATAATATAATATATATAATATATATATATTATCTCATATATATATAATATATATATACTATATTATTATATATATATATATTATATATATCTATATATTATATATATATTACTAATATAATATATATATACCTTGTATCTTTATAATATATATATCATTATATATATATATATATTTTTACTTATATATATATATATATTATATATATAATATATATATAATATAATTTAATGCGACTCCGTTCTATTTATATATAAATATTATATATATATATATATATATATAATATTTGTGTGTGTATGCGTTTGTCTGCCAAAGAAAACTTTAACAGTAACTTCATTTACAAAATATTTAAATAGATTTCACATAAATTGTACGATTCAATATTCCCTTAATATATTCTTTTAAAATATAATCTTTTATTTGAAGGTGCGAATTGCTTTACACAGAAGCCTCTACTCCTTTCAGCTTCAATATTTTATAAATTGTTATTTCAAAAAAAAAAAAAAAAAAAAAAAAAAAAAAAAAAAATGATTTAACTTTTTTTTCTTTCTTCTTTTTGCAAAAAAAAAAAAAAATTTATATGAAAGAGAAGAACGAGCAAAAAAAAAAAAAAAAAAAGTACAGAAAAAATTTTTTTTTGGAACCGGAATCTTCTTTTTAAAAGAAGATGAAGAAGAAGTTCAACAGCGTTCAACAAGTGGGTCTGGGTTTGGTTCCACTACAATGAATTTAATTTTTTTTTTTTTTAGATTAAAAACATAGGAGAAATTTTTAGGAGATGCTGCAACTAAATAATATGCGTTTGTTGTTATCAGTGCATATATTCTTTTTAAATTATAGTATATATATATATGGTATATATATTATAATATATATAGTAATATATATATATATATGTATATATAGTAGTATATATACTATATATATAATACTATATATATATATATGATATATATATATATAGTACTATATATATATAATATAATCTGAAACAAACTTTCACTTAAATCACTTAAAAATATATTATATACTATTATATAATATATATATATGATATATTATATATATATATATATATATATATATATATATAATATATGATATATAGTATATATACTATATATATAGCTAAAAAAATGATGTGCACGTTCATTAAACTCTATAAAATGTTAATAATGCGTAAAAATTCATGTTATCGATGAATTAACTGCTGAGCGTAGCTAAAACAATTGTAATATATATTATAACTATATATATATATATATATACTAT
>JABUQX010070691.1:22500-32500 GCA_015478945.1 Trachelipus rathkii | reverse complement strand
TCGTGGCACCAGCTATCCAAAGTTCGATCGCGAAAGCTAAACATTAATTAAAGGGCATCTCTGGCATAGACTCGGAACTACATATCTTTAATCAGCGCTGAATACTCAGGCTTTTACGATGGATAGGTCGGGGAGGCACTGTTACCTGGCCTCCACGTACGCCAGACCTCTCACCGCTTGACTTCTTTAAATGGGGTGAAATTAATGGTGTCGTTTACGTCATCTCAGTCAATGACGTTCGGGAACTGCAGGAAAGAGTTATACAAGCTTGTGTATGCATAACAGTAGGTGAATGCCGGTATGCATCAATGTCCGTTTTACGGAGGTGTCGTGCCTGCATCAGGGCTGGGAGGAGGCGCACTTTGAACACCTTTTGCAACCCGTATCGGTTGTAGTATAATGTCCTGAATAAAGATGTGCAATCGTGTTGTTTATGGGGAATCCTCTGCCGCATACCGTATTCCCGCCCTCTTAAGTTGGCTCCATAACAAGCTTCGACCCACGTGCGAAACTTTGGAAAACTGACTCGGAAACGAAATTGCAATATGATACGAAAACTTACAAAATTATACTGGCAATAATAAATGTTGAAACATATCGAGATATGGAGTAGAGATAAAAGAACTAATGAGAGACAGACGGATATGTCTTGGGAATGGCTGAGACAAGACATTGGAGAGGGAGGGATGGAGAAAGAGATATATGGGGGGATCAACTCTGATGTACTACGAAATACAAGAAAAAGGAAGAAAACACGGAGTTGCCATCATAGTAAGAAAATGACTGACGCAGAACATTCAAGATGTTCAAATGGTAAATGAAAGATTGATGAAATTCACGCTGAATGGATGAGGAAAAAAGTACCACATTTAGCAAGTGTACGCACCTCAACAAAGTTATAGTGAGAAGGAGGAAAAGAACCAATTTTTAAACCTACTAGAAGAGGAGTACAGTAATACGGTGGAGGAGACGAGGATGTTGATAGTAGATTTTAATGGAAGGGAGTGGAGAGTGCATGAAGGAATTGATAACACTCTGGGGACATTTGGTGAAGATATCAAAAACCTAGAGAGAGATAAACTGATTGATTTTTATGTTAGAAATGGCTTGAAGATAATGAGTGGATTTTTCTATCGTAGGTAGGAAAATAAATGAACAAGATATAGATGAAATCAACAGACTGGTCAATTTGATCAAAAATCAATAATAGATTACACCGTAAGTTCTGACCAGAGAATAACTAATAATGCAAGGGTAATTCCAGGCGTGAGTTTGGATGCTGACTACAGTCTACTAGTAGCAGTTCTGAAAGTCAAGAGAATAAGACCACTCCAAAACAAAAGAAGAAGAGTAATTAAAACTAAAGAATTGCAAGAAGAGGAGAAAAAGATTGACTATCGGACTAGACTAACGGTGAAACTGGAGAGTCTAACGTAAAGGGAGACAGTGAACCGGGAGAGTTTGAGGGGGAGAGTGAACTGGGAGAGTTTGAGGGAGAGAGTGAACCAGGAGAGTTTGAGGGAGATAATTAAAGAGGAAGCGGAGAAGGTGCTGGGAATGGAATGGATTGGAGAAAATGGAATGAGACATACAGGACAGGAAAAAAATGTCAGAGTTGCTGTAAACAACAATACCCAAAGGTTGAAGAGTTGCTTAAGAAGAACTGTTGAAAGTAGAAATGAATATGTAAGTGCAAGAAATGAAGCAAAGCAAGCAATGGAGATAGCGAAGGGGGAAATATATGGGAAGAGCTGAAAGGTAGACTAATTGAGGATCTGAGAGACGGAAGGGGTTTACTGTTTGGACTGGTAAAATCATATCGAAAAGGCAAGGCAAAGCAATACAACATCAAGAACAGAGAGGGAAATGTGATTACAGAGAAGAAGGAAATAGATGCAAGGTGGGCAGAATAATTTGAAGATTTTCTAAATGTTAGAAAGGAGAGAGGGAAAGAGAAAGTCAGGAAGGGGAGGAACAGGAAAACGATTTTGAAGAAATCACAAGGGAAGAGTTTGATAAGGCTTTGGCAAAAATGAAGAAGGGTAAAACATCAGGAGTGGATGGAATACCTATCGAACTGATAGTGGAAGGGAGAGAGGTGGTGCAGCAAAGAATTCTGGAGATCTTCAATACTTTGTATAAAGCAAGAGAAATACCAGATGAGGTGAGGTTAGAGTTGAGGAGAATTTAGTACTTAGTGACCATAATATATATTAGATTTAACATGAATGTGATATCTGGGGCCAAATTGCAAGTTAATAAGGAAAGGATCTTAGATTTCCGAAATGTGATTTTACCAAATTACGAGACATGCTTAGTATAATTGGACTGGGATAAAGAGTTTAAATACCAAAACTGTTTATATCATGTGGGAACATTTAAGCAAATTTTAATTGAATATTCAGTCAGGATGTTTTAAAAGATAAACCCATTATTGCGTGCGAAGAGAAACCTGTTTGGCTGGAATAGAGAGATAGAGAGTAAATTATGAAAAAGCTGTGATGTTTTAAAAATATCAAGTTGTAGTAATAGGAAGATGATTTAGGAAAATTATAGGAAAATAGAAACGAACTTAGCCAGTCAATAAGGAAGGCAAAAGAGAGAGGCAGAAATTAATTTAGCAAGAATAGTAATTAAGAACCGGAAGAAGTTTTTTAGCTTTTATAAATTTAAAAGGAAGAATAGGACAATTGGTCCAATTAAATGATGAAGAAATTTAAGTGCAGTCAGATAAGAGTTGGTCAACATTTTCAACTTTTTTTGCTTCAGTGTTTACTGAGGAAAGATCTAGATAATAGTTTGGAGACTATAGTTCTCTTGTATGCATGTAACAAAATAGACTTACAGAACTTGAATTTGACGTAAAAGATATTAAACGTTTATTAGACCATATGTGTTCCAGGTAAAGCTGCAGGGCGCTGATGGGATATATGGTAGTGATTCTGAAAGCAGGCGTAGTATCAGTCATGCAAAGGCACTGATATTGATTTTTTAAGCGCATCCTTATAACATCGGTGACTGCTCCCAGATGACTGGAAAACAGCATTATGTTGTGCCTATTTAAGAAAGGTAAGTAAGGAAGATTTGGGAAAATATAGGAGGCCAGTTAGCTTATCATCTCTGGTTGTAAAGGTTTGGAAAAGTTACTGAAAAGGTCATATAGAGAAATATTTAGAAGATAACAAGGTATGGTATGACTCGCACGGTTTCAGAAGGGATAGGTCATGTCAGACAAACCGTTTAGAGTATTTATGGAATACATTACTGACTGCATTACCGAGGAGATCCAGTTGCATATTGTAATATTTAGACTGTTAGCTAAAAACGCTTTGATAAGTTCCCACAAAGGTGAATGAAAAAGTTATTGCAATGTGGTATAGGTGGAGTGGTACATGCGTTGGATTAAAGAGTGGCTTGCGAAATAGAAAACCGAGTGTGTACAACTAAACTGGCAATAACATGCATCATTGGGAAATAGTGAAGAGTGGTGTCCCACAGGCGTCAGTGCTGGGGCCACTATGTTTCCTTCATATATAATAAATGATATTAGAACCAGGAACTTAAAATGGCAAAGGTTTCTAAGTTTGCAGATGATACGACGAAAGTGGCCACCTCAGTTAGAAATAGTGAAGGATGCATAAAAGATTCAAAATGATCGTTGATAAACTTCTTTGGGTGGGCAGATAAGTGGCAAATGAATTTTTTAATAGTAAAAGTGTAAGGTTCTTCACCTGGTTAACTCAAATAAAAGTTTTAACTACCGATATGAATGGGGATTGGCTTGAGATCTGTGGACAAGAAAAAGATTTAGGTGTGATCTATAAGCAGGAATTTGAAAGTAGCTTAATCAGGTGTTTGGAAGCTAGAAATAAAGCTAATAAATGCTGGGGCTTAATAAATCGCAATGTTGTTAAAGAGCAAGGAAGTAATAAGTAACTGTATAATAGCTATGTTAGGCCAGTAAAAGAGAGTATTGTGCACAAGTTTTGGGCCCTCTTATTTAAAGAAAGACCTTAGATATGCTAGAGAGGGTGCAACGTAGAGCAACAAGGATGATTTCTGGGTTTGAGGGTTAAGAGCTATGAGGAGAGGCTGAAAGAGTTAGGAATGTTTTCTGTAGAAAAGCGATTTCTCAGAAGGGACATGATACAAGTCTACAAAATATACATCTATTGATAATACGAGAGATTAAAAATTTTTCATAGTAAAACATGGACAGGTGACCAGGGGGCATAATAAGAAAATTAAAAAGAAAGCATGCCATCTTGATATAAGAAAGCATTGCATTCAGTAATAGGGTTGTTAAATTTTGGAATAGTCTACCAGAGGAGGTTGTTCAGTGTGACTCGATTGCAACAGTTTAAGAAAGGGTTAGATCGTTTATTGGATGCGGTTTGAATCATTATCAATATATATATGACGAAGCAAAATTGGCGGTTTTAGTTGGTGATTAGTTATGCTAGATGGCATGTGTGACCATAACTTAGTTATTAATGCATGTGGATGTTCTGGGTTCATATTTATAATATCAATAGTTTTGACTAGCCAATATTGGTGGATTTGTAGCTTGAGGAAGTGTAAAACATCAGGAGTGGATGAAATAGATATCGAACTGATAGTGGAAGGGAGAGAGATGGTGCAACAAAGGATTCTGAAGCTCTTCAATACGCTGGATAAAGCAGGAGAAATGCCAGATGAGTAGGAGAGAACCATCATAGTGCCTATCTTAAAAGAGGAAGGAGATGCAGGAAAATACTACATGCAATGAAGTTGTATGAGAGAATAATAGAAGGAAGGACAAGAGCCCGGGTAGGACCAATTTTGGGAGAGAGACAACATGGATATAGGAAAAATAAATTATATTATTTGCATTCGCACTCGAACACTCGGAATGCGAATAGGAAATGTTCTGTTGGAGCTTGTTAGAAAATTTAACAACTTTTGTGAGAAATTGATTAGAATGAGTTGACTAGTGCCGTCTGAAGGTAGTGACAGTAATTTGAGTCACAATCAAAATCTAGCAATATTAATATTGATCTCGTACAGTTGGAGTATATCGTCGAAATCAACTGTTGAGCAATTCCGCCCCAAAAATTATTGGTTTTACCCAACCCCACAAACCCCCCATATCCTATTTCATTTCCAGGTTTTGGGATACCATACCGGCTTTTTTTTGGGGCGGATTTTTCGTCTTCAACACCTTTTCCCAAAATTTTTTTTCTTTTGGTTTTTTTTCCCCATGGAAACAATCCGCAAACTGTACACTCTTTCAATAGCACACTATTCTCGCGATAAGGACAAGAATGACTTTGGTTAAGACACTATCTACCAGCAAAACAACAAGAAAACTCTAGCGCAAAGGAAGTCTGGCATAAAAGAGTAAAGTTTCTCCCAAATATCTCCCCGCCTAAGCCAAATGACAGGCCAAATCTTACTCTTGAAGACTACCATAAGGAAATCAACAATATATGCGGTCGCCTGAAACGGAAAAAATCATAAGGTGGAATATAAGCTAAAATTTCACAAGAAAAGCTCATACAGTAATGGAAGCGGAGTCATTTCATTGTTTATCGTCACGAGTCTAAATTCTATGCCCCTTATGTACGTCCCTCGCGCACAAATACCATTTCTAATCGAAACAAGCCGTCATGACACAGCGTTAAACTGAGATTTTCAGAGATCAAATAAACCTCGATCAATCTCCTCTCCAATTAGCTATATACTCCACCGACGACGATGTCGATACTCAACAGCAGTTTCTATTGTTATCTCCTCCGTGCAACGTAGTCGCTGCCGCTTCGACAATATTTCAAAGCCAAATTTGTGTCTTGATCAGAACCTCTCCCTGAAACGTCATACAGGTGTCAATATCTCCAGATGACGTTATTATTAATATATGGGCAACGAAAATGAAACCTATCCCCAGATGACGTTCACTGTATGTCATGAGAAATGCTGGTGCCAATATAAAGAAAATTCTGTTTCTTTCTTGAGTGAACAATACAACAGAAACTCCGTCAGTCATCAACATTAGAAATGCTATGACATCTCAAATAACAGTCAGCGAAGTTCTCTCAAAATATAGGTCAATTGCGGCACACTTTAATTATTCGACATTGGCTCAGTAAGAACTAAAGAAAATACAGTCCAGAATTAAAGTTCGCTAATTTTCAGTAATACATGACGTTACTCTGCAAAATATATGTTAAGGTAGCAAAGCTTATACATACACCCCCCACCCCTACCACACCAACCTAAATTAAGGTAGCAAGAACTTAGTGAATGTCTCTGCCTTTACGGCCTCTCTGGTGATAAACTAAATGTCTTCCCATCCCATGACAATTCTATTCTAACCAATTGTATCATTGTATTTCAACTATTTAATGATATCACTATGATAATCAGTAAACACTTGTTTGTCATCCTCTCGTAATAACTCTGAAGACAGTATTAATATCCTCAGACAATGAGAATAGAGGAATAAAAATGATGAGAGACGATATTGAGATATTTCTTCTCACTTCTAAATTTATGGTTCGGTTATATTTGTTATTGTACCATTAATGATGGGACAATGAACATCGTAAATGGAAAACTATTTGTTTACCTATCACTTGTTAATTCTGATAAACCTCGGGAATAGGAATATCAGACGCTGCTAAGCGTGTTTTTACCTTACAAACGTCAAGTGATCCTACATACGTTAATTTCTTACTCAAAAAAATAACTTTATAGTATATATATATATATATATATAATATATATATATATATACATATAAATTATATAGATATATATAATATATATATATATTATATATTATGATATATATATAAGATATATATATATAATATATATATATATATATATATATATATATATATATATATATTATAATAATATATATATATATATATATATACTATATATATATATATATATATATATATATATATTCAACTGCAACTTTTCTTTTTCAGTGGTTCGTTTATTTTTCTCACAATAATATAAAATTAGCAGAAATTTTTTTATTGCCTTTCAGCTACTCATCGACACCGCACCGCTACCGCCACCACACCAAAATGAGTGTACCAAGCACCGCACCGCATCGGTGCGTCGGCCAGCCCTAATATATATATATATATATACTATATATAATAATATATATATATATATATATATATATATATATATATATATATATATATATATATATATATATTATATATATTATATATATATATATATATATATTGATATATAATATATATATAATATATTATATATATAATATATATACACACAAAAAAAATCTCAACAATTTTATGCCAAAGCTTTTACAATAGAGCCTTAATTGTCCGAAAATTAAAAAAAAAAAAACATGGAACCATTATAAAAAGTGTCTAAATCAAACAAAGAAACAAAAAGCCTTAAAAATCAGAAACTTTTTTCAGTTAATTTTCTCCTTCAGAAAAAGGACCTTTACAAACCTTGAATACATCAAGGTCAAGGAAACTTATTGCTGTCAAGGTCAAGGAACTTTATTTTCGCGTAATCTTCAAAAGACTTCAATTTGTCTTTGACTTTGGCAAGCTTAATAATTAACATTACGTTATGTCACTTACTCTAAGAGATAAATCTCATAAAACCATTGCAAAGAGTAGGCCTTCCTTTTTTTTAGCTAAAAGATTAGTTCACCCCCCCCCCACCCCCCCACCCCAAAAAAAACCCCCACCCCCCCCCCCCCTCCCACGCCCAAACATTTTTTTTTTTTCCAAGAGTTTAAGAAAAAAAAGAAAATTTAATTTTATTACATTTATATATAATATATATATATATATATATATATCATATATATATATATATATATATATATATATATATATATATATATATATATATTAGTATATAGTATATTATATAGAAAGGTGTGTTGTAGTTATCTTTCTTCTTGTTCCTCCACTTTACAGGTAGTTGTTGATGGTTGTTTTTTGATAGTTTTTCTTAATCAGACGTTTACCATGAAAGCTTAAATAGACAGGTACTAGTTATTCTCCTTTCGCTGCTGGAGTTGCCTCTTTGGCCCTAGGAAGCTCTGAATTACGCTTACGACAACTCGAGACTAAAGAACCAATAATAATAAAATCGTAAGAACCCTTTTTTTCAGTTATCTTTATAGGTGAAAGATTTAAAACAACTTTTTATCAGCTAATTTATTAAAAATTAGATTCATAATATATTTAGAATATTGGTTGCAATGCATACGAGTAGAATAATGTATTTACAGTAAAAATGTTATATATAAAGGTATTGTTACATACATCTTTGGAAACCAAATTCATTTTGGTGCAAAAAGCGGAAAAGGCGCGAAATTAGTTTGCAAGATCTATAATAAACTAAAAATCAAAGATACGTACAATATAACCGGTAATTTTACAAATAAAAATAAAAGACATTATATAGTAACATATTACGATGTGAATTATCGATAAGAATGATTACAAACGTATTTGTATGGTTTAAAAAAAATATATTATAGTCTAAGAATCTTATTGCATAATTAAATTTTTCTTTGTCGTTCATTAAAGAAAATGTTTTCTAGGTTTAACTCTACTATTTTTATCACTTTTAAACTATTATTTTAAAATATTATACAACACTTTTAAACAACTATGTTATTCAAGAGGCATTCCGAAACATTATTGTCGCCGTCAACTTTGTTGCTGACCTCTCTACCTTGATTTTGATTGACCCCTATAAAGCTCCTTGGAAGCCTGGATCGAATTGATGAATCCAGGTTTCATCCCCGTAACAATCAAAAACACAAAATCTTTCTCGGCTAAATCAATTCTGGTCAAAAGACTCATTGGGAAAATCATCGCTGTGGCAGCTGATCTTCTAGGAAACGCTAACTTAACTGAACCTAAATGTTCGCTTTAAATGGTATATGCTGAAACCATGTGGAATTTCAACCTGTGCCAATAACAATGGGTGTCAATTTCGACCAGATTTTTTCCCAACAGTTTCTTGATTGCAAAAGTCTGCACTTCATTCGTCACGTAAGATGCATCATCAGCAGTATATCTCATCATTATTCATATCTTCCCTTCATCCCTTCTTGAAAAGTTTCATCAACTCAAAACAGTATTACTGTGTGGCGAGATGATGTAAACATTGAAAAAATTTGTCAATAATTTAAAAACCACCTCCAATGAAAGTTTTGTCACCCCTGGAATTTAAGGACCGCCTCTCATTCTAAAAAAAAACTTTATTTGTTGATCAAAAACGTACCCTTATTTTATGTCGCCCTAAACACATAAACAACTAACTCACTCACTATTGACTGGAAAGCATAAAAATAATGTTTCAGGATCTTTAACCATTTAAATATCAGCATAGGCTCTAATAGAAATCTTGCACAATAACTATCTGATTCACCCCTATATATTATATATAATATATATTATTATATATATATATAATAATATATATATAATATATATATATTATATATAATATATATATTATATATATATAAATATAATATATATATTAATATATATAATACATATATATATATATATATATATATATATAATATATATATATATAAAAGATTTATATAAGATCATAATTAACAATAAAGAATCTGAACGCTAATTTTTGCCAACTATTATGAAATAGTTACAATTATAAAGGCTTTGAAGAGTCCAGCAAAGGACACAACACGAAAAATGAGAGGAAAAACAAATTTTACGTCAGAAGATTTTGATTTACATTAAATTTGTCTTTTTGAAAGGTATAACATTGTATATCTAAGTATCCATATATAGCCATTTTTTTTTGCTGCACAAAATATTTTAAATATTATTTTATATAATATTAGAAAGAGAAGTAATAATTGAAGAACCGAAAGGATGGGGGCTGGGTGTAAGGTTTGTCTTTCAGAAACGGAACTACATAAAGTATACACTTGTGGCTTGCCAAGACAAAAGAAAAA
>JABUQX010070691.1:12500-17500 GCA_015478945.1 Trachelipus rathkii | reverse complement strand
GAGAGGGAGAGAGGGAAGAGAGAGAGAGGGAGAGGAGAGATGTGGCAGAGGGGAAGGAGGGAGAGAGGAGAGAGAGGAGAGAGATGATCAAAGCAGAGGGAGTATGAGAGAGTGAGAGAGAAGAGAGTAGAGAGAGCAGGAAGAGGTGAGACGAGAGAGAGAGAGTGGAGACGAGACGAGAGAGAGAGCAGCTGAGAATTGTCTTCGATCTTTAGTATTTAAAGGGAAAGTGAGTGAGGAGATACAATCGAAGGGCAGTAATGAGAGTATTGGCAGAGTTATTCGTAGAACCAGGAGAGTTGATAAAGACAGAACACCCCCCCCCCTTAGATCTCATCCTCGTCAAGGAGATCTGTCAGAGTTCAAACCACCCCACATGGTTGTCATACTTTATTTCCCTACATGACACCACACACACATTAACACACGCATTATATAGTATTATATAATATATATATTAAGAAAATATTAAGTAGGTATATTTATAATAATATATATATATGGTATATATATTATATATACTGAAAGTATATTATATATATCTTATATATATATATATATTATAATATACTATATTAGTATTAGTATATATAAGTATATATTATGTTTCTTTTATTATATAGTATTATATATTATATAATATATATATATATATAAGTATATATAATGATACTATATATATATATATATATATATATATATATATATATATATATATATATATAATATAATATATATATATATATATATAATTTATATATTATATATATATACCTATATTATCATATTGCCACTAATTAGTCCTCTCCTATTGGGGTCTTTGGAGGGTTCATCTTTCAGACTTGTAGATTTATATTAATCAAGAAACGTATTGCATTAGAGAAAACCGGTTAGCAAATATTTTCAGGTTCAAAGAAAACCGCAAACATAAAACCTTTTTGTTAATGAATAAATTGATGATTTAATTGCTTGATAAAAATGTGATCTGATGAGAAATTTGGAATTAAAAGGACCAAACAAAAAAAAAAGAGAAAAAAAAAAAAGGATGTAGAGTGCATATTTAAAATGAATTTTAGCGTGAAAATACTTAAGTAAATTAATTAAGAATATGGAATATTTATACTAAGAGAAGCAGAGAAATTACTGACCCGAATAAAGCGGTGGGTAGAAAGGATAACAAAAAAAAAAATAAAATTCAAATAAAAAGGTTCAGTATAAGAAGTTAATTAGCTGGAAAATGATATTTTTGTTACTTATTACTATGATCTTTTACTAAAATTAAAATCTTTTGACCCTTCAAAACAAAATTTGTAATGTCTGCCATATCGTTAATCTTGGACTTTCCGTGTATGTTTGTTTATATTATTAATTAGCTAAACCTATCAAATACAATTATGACTTCACTCCAGTCTTCAAATATTTTTTTAATAATCACTTCTCACTCAGGATTCCAAACTCTTCTTGAAGACCTTATATGAGGATTATAAATTCGCCATGTTTACCAGTACTATGAAAACTTTATCTTTAAAAAAAAAAAAAAAACAAAAAAAGAGTTATTTTGCCATGATCTCCGTTGTTGCAGTGCTCTTCTCATTTACTAAACAGTAGCTGGCGTTCTCCTTTGGACAAAATTGTGACACATCCATTGACGAATGATTGTGAATCGCGTTTTGTAAAAGGTATATGACGATATGTATGAATTTGAAACATATTGACATTTCTATTATGATGATTCATTATCCATTGTGCACAAGAGCTAACGAATTTTGCCTACGACTCGAGTTAGTCCGCGGATGTGTCCTCCAAGGAATCACAGATCTTGAACAAGACTTTCCATATCGAGATCTGCAGAAAAGCATGGCGAAGATCTCTTCGAAGAATTCTTGGTATTTAATGAAACACTTTGCCATAAAACAGGTCTAAACAGATGACTAGTTCATTGATTGAAACTTAAATAGTATATTGCTCAAAATCTAATTTATAAAATCTAATTTAATTAATTAAATTAAAAATAAAAGCAATTGATGGAAAAAGATTACATCAAGACATAATGACAATGGAAAAAGATTCCTTCAAGACATTAAGTTGATTGAGCTTGTTCTGAGCAAAGATAAATTATTTATATCGGGTAATAATAACAATGACGTTATAAGCTCTCTAGAAAATATAAATCCTGCTTTGAACGTTAAATCAGAGAATTTTTCTGATGATGACGCGAAATTTCACAAATTGGAAATCTCGGCAGCGGATACACAGAGTTCAGCATCGACTCAGATCAATTCTGATAATAATTATGTAAAAACTGAAAGGGTTGAAAGAGATTATCATAAATTTTCTAATGATAATACAAATTTTAACGTCAAAAATAGTTTTAATAGTTCTTTCTCTAATCACCTAGATTGTCTGAAAGTTGAAGAACAAAGTTTTTCTAATGAGAAAATGCAAATGCTCTTTGATCCACCTCCTCTAATTCCAATAGAAGATGTAGAAAAATTAGAAATGGAATATGAATCAACAAATGAGCATATTTCTTTTGAAGAAGATAAACTCTCTCTCCAAGAACATTTTAATTCACTAAAACAGTATTCAAAATATGAAAGAACATCTTATGAGTCCGAGAGAATGAAACATCCTTTGACCTCGCAAACACAAAATTGTCCTTCTACTTCGTCTTATCATTTAAGTGGTCAATACCACAATTATTCTCAAAGGGAGAAATCAGATGTTCCTGCGGATCAGTCGAGTATGAAGCAGTTTTTAATGTCCGAATTCAAAAAATACGCTTTCAAGAAGAAGGTAGAAAAACTGCTTGTCATTCTGTTTGGAAAAGCAAAGTTGAAAGAATATAAATATCCTCAGAAAAGCTGTGAGCAGGTAATAAATTTACATTATCTTATATTCTTATGAGTTAAAAGTCTTTTAAACGTCATTTGTACTTTAAAAGAAATTTAACTTAATGCAAGTATAAAATGTTTAAATTAATTATTATTTTCATTTAATCGGTAAAATTATTTTTAATATCAAAATATATCAAAATCTAAAATAAAAATAAATAACAACGGATTATATGCATTCCTCTGAGTGACTGTTCTATTTATGCAAAATGTTATTTATGAAAAAGCATCTTTTTTTTTATTTTAGGGTTAAAACTTCACACCTGACCTAAACCTAACTGGTTGTAACGCAGCATAGATATCGAAACATGCAATAAACCTACAGTAAAATTATTTCTAATATTTTTGATTCAAAATTTATTAACTTGAAACTTTGCTACGAGTTAAAAGGTAACTGTAGTATTATATTCTAAGATCAGAAAACATTAATTAACTTTTTTATTACACCTCACTTTATAACAAACATACGGATTATGTATTGAAAAGATTATTAAAAATACAAAAAAGAAATAGCGTTATTAATATTTTATATGAATAGTTTATTTTCCGGTCACAAACAAGATAATTTTCCCATTTTTCGGTACTTCTTCTGGAAAGGTGATCTAATCGATCGCACTACCGCCTTAGCTTATAATAAGTAGTTTTGATGTTCACCTCTTAGAACGTATCCGTTCTAAGACGGTGATATCAATCGCACTGATTAGGATAAATAATCCAAAAACTAAATTTTACAAACTTGTAGCACTGTGATGTTTGCTGCTTGGAGGCAGGTCTGTTCTAAATGACCAAACTCATATGTCACATTAAATAAGTAAAATAATATAATAATGCTAGAACAAGTATCAACTAAAGTCTTTTAATTATCTCTTTGTTTGCTTGTCTTATTTATTTTTTTTGCACACATTGCTTTAATTTTAATTAAATTAATTAAATAATTTATTAAATTAGATTTTGAGCAATATATATTTAAGTTTCATAATGAACTTCATCTGGTATTTGTTTATGGCCAAGTGTTTCATTAAAATCAAGATTCTTAAGGATCTTCGCTGACTTTTCTGCAGATCTCGATATGGAAGTCTTTTAAGATCTTGATTCCTGGAACACATCCCGACTCTCGGAGTCGTAGCAATTCGTAGTCTTGTGCAAATGATAATCGATTCATCATAATATGATGTCATTTTTCAAAATCATCATATCGTCATTACTTTTAAAAACGCGATTTCACATCATTCGTCATTGGATGTGTCACAATTTGTCCAAAGGAACGCAGCTACTGTTTAGTAAATGAGATAGAGCACTGCACAAGGAGATCATGGCATAATTTTTTTTTTTTTTTTTTTTTTTAAAGATAAAAGTTTTATAGTATGGTAGGCAATCCTCTCATTATTTATATGGAAGGTCTTCAAGAAGAGTTTGGAAATCCTGAGTGAGAAGTGATTATTAAAAAAATATTTGAAGACTGGAGTGAAGTCATAAATTGTATTTTGATAGGTTAGTAATTTATAATATAAACTAAACATAACGGAAGCCAAATTAACGATATGGAGAATTACAAATTTTGTTTGAAGAGGTCAAAAGATTTTAATTTTAGTAAAAGGTAATATATAGTAACAACAAGATATTTAATTAAACTAAAAGGAATATAAAAATGACCTTTTATTTAATTTATTTTTTTTTTTAGCTATCTACCCAACGCTTATTCGGTCAGCTAAATTCTCTGGCATTCTCTTTTAGATTAAAATATTCCAATATTTTAATTAAAATTTACTAAAGTATTTTCAGCTAAATTTCATTTAAATACATTTTTCAATCCTTTTTTTTTTTTTTTTTTTTTTTTTTGGTCTTTTTAAATTCCCCAAATTTCTCATCAGATTCAGATTCTGAACCACGCCATTGTCAATTTATTCATTAACAAAAAGGTTTTATGTTTTGCGGTTTCTTTGAACCTGAATTTTGCTTAACCGCGTTTCTTTAATGAATACGTTCTGATTAAAATAGTTATAAATTAAATCTGCAAGATGGAACCTCCAAGAAACCCCATAGGAGAGGACTAATTAGATGCAATATATAATATATATATATATATATATATATATATATATATAT
>JABUQX010070691.1:0-7500 GCA_015478945.1 Trachelipus rathkii | reverse complement strand
ATATAGATATATATATATATATTATATATATATATTATATATATTATATATATACATATATATATTATATATATATATTATATATATATATATATATATAATATATATATATATATATATTATATATATTATATATATAATATATACTATATATATATATATATTTATATATATAATATATATTATTATATATATATATATATAAAAGGCATAATAACACAGTAAGAGATCTTGTTCTTTCAATAGTACCATATTTGTAAAAGTAAAGAATAATAAAATAAAAGAAAGCTAGAACGAGAAAAAAATATTATATGCTAAATCTCTGAAAATACTGGAGATAAAATTTGGAAAGTATATTGAATAAAATTTTAAATATGCCTATAAGAATATTGGTTAATAACAGCTATGAAGAAAGATTTTGAGTGAGCGCAATGAACACATTTTCATACTTTTTTTCTTGATGATCTCAAATCAGCTTCACAGACAAAAGTTGCTGTGGAAAAACTTGTTCTGGAAAGCACTTTAATTTAAGGCAGTCGAAAGTAACTGACGAGGATCTTAAAAAAATAAAAGCAATTAACTTTCTAATATTATATAAAATAATATTTAAAATATTTTGTGCAGCAAAAAAAAATGGCTATATATGGATACTTAGATATAAATGTTATTGACCTTTCAAAAAGACAAAATTTAATGTAAAATCAAAATCTTCTGACGTAAAATTTGTTTTTCCTCTCATTTTCGTGTTGCGAATTTTCCTCCTCTACTTTGTCGATTCATTCCCAAAAGTCTATAATTGTAACTATTTCATAATAGTTGCAAAATTAGGTTCAGATTCTTTATTGTTAATTATGATCTTATTTATAAATCTTTATATATTATATATATATATAGTAATTTATATATATATATATATATTATATATATATATAATAATTAATATATATTATATATATATTATATATATAATATAATAATATATATATTATGATATATATATATATATATATATAATATATATATATATATATAATATATATAGGGACCGAGCAACGAAAAACAAACAACACCACAAACGCCAACAAAGCCTGAATCAGATAGTTATTGTGCAAGATTTCTATTAGCAGGCCGTATGCTGATATTTAAATGGTTAAAGATCCTGAAACATTATTTTTATGCTTTTCCAGTCAATAAGTGAGTGAGTTAGTTGTTTATGTGTTAGGGCGACATAAAATAAGGGTACGTTTTTGGTCATGGACAAATAAGTTTTTTAGATGAGAGCGGTCATTAAATTCCTGACAAAACTTCATTGGAGGTGTTTTTAAATTATTGAAAATTTTTATCATGTTTACATCATCTCCGCCACACAGTAATACTGTTTTGAGGTTGATGAAACTTTTCAAGGAAGGGATGAAGGGAAGATATGAATAATGATGAGATATACTGATGATGATCATCTACGTGACGATGAAGAGACTGTTTGCAATCAAGAAACTGTTGGGAAAAATCTGTCGAATTGACATTGTTATTGCACAGGTTGAAATTCACATGGTTCAGCATATACCATTTAAAGCGAACATTTAGGTTTCAGTAAGTTAGCGTTCCTAGAAGATCAGCTTGCCCACAGAGATGATTTTCCCATGAGTCTTTTGACCAGAATTGATGTAGACGAGAAAGATTTTGTGTTATAGATTGTTACGGGGATGAAACCTGGATTCATCAATTCGATCCAGAGAATAATTCAATCAAGGCATTGTCTTCCAAGGAACTCTTCAGAACCTATCAAATTCATGACAGAGACATGATGGTGACAGAGTTTAGGGAAGACATTTGAGTAATCTTAATTGACTCTCTTGAATAACATAGTTGTTTAAAAGTGTTGTATAATATTTTAAAATAATAGTTTAAAAGTGATAAAAATAGTAGAGTTAAACCTAGAAAACATTTTCTTTAATGAACGACAAAGAAAAATTTAATTATGCAATAAGATTCTTAGACTATAATATATTTTTTTTAAACCATACAAATACGTTTGTAATCATTCTTATCGATAATTCACATCGTAATATGTTACTATATAATGTCTTTTATTTTTATTTGTAAAATTACCGGTTATATTGTACGTATCTTTGATTTTTAGTTTATTATAGATCTTGCAAAAACTAATTTTTCGCGCCGGTTTCCGAAATAACAATGTAAAATGAATTTGGTTTCCAAAGATGTATGTAACAATACCTTTATATATAACATTTTTACTGTAAATACATTATTCTACTCGTATGCATTGCAACCAATATTCTAAATATATTATGAATCTAATTTTTAATAAATTAGCTGATAAAAAGTTGTTTTAAATCTTTCACCTATAAAAGATAACTGAAAAAAAAAGGGTTCTTACATTTTTATTATTATTGTTCTTTAGTCTCGAGTTGTCGAAGCGTAATTTCAGAGTCCTAGGGCAAAGGAGCAAACTCCAGCAGCGAAAGGAGAATAACTAGTTACCTAGTCTATTTACTTTCATGGTAAACTCTGACAAGTAAGATTATCTAAAAAACAAACCATCAACAATTCTATCCTGTAAAGTGGAGGAACAAGAAGAAAAGATTATATCTCCACGCTCTTCCTACATTATATATATATATATACAATATATATATATATATATATATATAATATATATACCTATATATATATATATATAATATATTATATATATTTTATATTATATATATATTCTTACTGATGTGTGTGTGTGTGTAAAACAATAAAAAGAGGCCTACAATTAGCTGTGTTCGCTATATTTTATCTATTAAGAGTAAGTGACATAACGTAATGTTAATATTAAGCTTGCAAGTCAAAGACAAATTGAAGTCTTTTGAAGATACGCGAAAAAAGTTCCTGACCTTACAGCAATAAGTTCCTTGACCTTGAGTAATTCAAGGTTTTGTAAAGGTCCTTTTTCTTGAAGGAGAAATTACTGAAAAAAGTTTCATGATTTTAGGCTTTTTTGTTTCTTTGTTTTGATTTAGGACACTTTTTATAATGGTCAATTTTTTTTTTTTTTTTTTAATTTTTCGGACAATTAAGCTCTATTTGTTAAAAGCCTTTGGCATAAAATTGTTGAGATTTTTTGTGTGTATAATATATATATATATATAATATATATAATATATATATATATATAATATATATATATATATATATATACTATATATATATATATATAATATATATATATATATATATATTATTATATAATTATATATATAATATATATATATTATATATATATAATAATTATATATATATATTTATTAGGGCTGGGCCTCACGCACCGGCATGCGGTGCGGCTGCCTTGCGTTACACTCATTTTTGTGTGGTGCGGTTACTGGTGCGGTGCGGTGCGGTGCGGTACGCATTGAAAAATTTCTGCCTACCGGTGCGGTGCGGAAGGAAAAAATAAAAGAAAAAACTGGAAAAAGAAAAGTTTGAGTTGAAATATTATATTATATATACTATATATATTATATTATATATATATATATATATATATATATATTATATATATATATATATATATATATAATATATATATATATATATATTAATATATATATATATAATTATATATATATAAATATTATATTTATATATATATATATATTATAATATATATATATTATATAATAATAATATAATATATATATATAATATATATAAAAAGTTATTTTTGGAGTAAGGAAAATTAACGATGTAGGATTACTTACGTTTATAAACAAAAACACGGCTTTAGCATGGGATCTCCACTTTCTCCCATGCTCATCAGAATTTAACAAGTGTATAGCGCTAAACAATAGTTTTCCATTTACGATGTTCATTGTCCCATCAATTAATGGTACAAGGTAACAAATATTAACCGAAGATAATCTGTACCTAGTACGAAAAATTATCGTTCTCTCATCATTCTTTGCTTTGTATACGCTTAGTCTGAGGATATTAATACTGTCTTCAGAGTTATTACGAGAGGATGACAAACAAGTGTTTACTGATTATCATAGTGATATGACATTGAATAGTTAAAGAAATACATGATTACAATGGTTAGATAAATTGTCATGGGGATGGGAAGAACATTTAGTTTATCACCAGAGAGGCCGTAAAGGCAGAGACATTCACTAAGTTCTTGCTACCTTAACATAATTTGCAGAGTAACGTCATGTTTTACTGAAAATTAGCGAATTTTAATTCTGGACTGTATTTTCTTTAGTTCTTACTGAGCCAATGTCGAATAATTAAAGTGTGCCGCAATTGACCTATATTTTGAGAGAACTTCGCTGACTGTTATTTGAGATGTCATAGCATTTCTAATGTTGATGACTGACGGAGTTTCTGTTGTATTGTTCACTCAAGAAAGAAACAGAATTTTCTTTATATTGGCACCAGCATTTCTCATGACATAGTGAACGTCATCTGGGGATAGGTTTCATTTCGCCAATATTCCATTAAATACGTCACTGAGATATTCACCTGTATGACGTTCAGGGAGAGGTTCTGATCAAGACACAAAATTTGGCTTTTGAAATAATTGTCAACGGCACGACTACTCAGAGAAAACAAAGAAACTGCTGATTGAGTATCGACCATTCGTCGGTGGAGAAAGCTAACTTGAATGATTATTTGATAGAGGTTATTAATTCTGAAAATTCAGTTTTAACGCTGTCATACATTTTCTTTCAAAAAATATTTCGTTAGACGTACAAAGGCAAGAATTTAAACGTGACGAAACAGAAGACCGTCCATTACTATGACTTCTTTAAATTTACTTTATCCATCCTTTAAGATTTTTCGTTTCAGCGACCCATATATTTGTATTTCTATATTAGTTTCAAGAGTAATTTGCCTCATTCTTAAAGCTGGAATTGGAGATCCTTTACTCTTTTACCAACTTTCCTTTCCACATTTTCTTTGTGTTTGCTGCTTAGATAATTCTTAACCCAGAAGTCATTCTTCCTTTCCGAGAATAATTGCTATTGAAAAGTGTACAGTTTGCGATGTCATGGGAAACAAAATTGAAGTACATCCCAAACCACACTGGATAAGGGTGACATTGCGGAATTGCTTCAACAGTTGATTTCGAACGAATATACTCACATGTACGAGCCTATCAATATTAATACTGCTAGATTTTGATTGTGACTCAAATTACTGTCACTACCTCGAGACCACATTAGTCAACTCATTCTAATAAATTTCTCACAAAAGTTGCTAAATTTTCTACAACAAGTCCCATCAGAACATTTCCTATTCGCATTCCGAGTGTTCGAGTGCGAATGCAAATAATATAATTTATTTTTCCTATATCCATGTTGCTTCTCTCCCAAAATTGGTCCTACCCGGGCTCTTGTCCTTCCTTCTATTATTCTCTCATACAACTTTGTTATATGGGGTATAAGAGCAATCCTCTCTAATTTTCACATTTGCCTGCATTTCCATTTCCCTTTAAAGGATCTTTCCAATAAGTTCTAAATTTATATCGTTTGAGTCTCTCTTGCTACAGACATTCGCTATGCCGTATAATATATCATAATATTTTTATTTTATTTAATAATATAAAAGAAAATAATATAATATAGATATATATTAATATAAATATATTAAATAATATATAAAATATATATATATATATATATAACTATATAAAATATATATAATATTTATATATAAATTACATATATAAAATATATAATATATATATATATATATATAAATAAATATAAATATATAAGGGCAACTTGTATCTTGAGCGGGCATATCCTCTAAGTAAAAACAATCATACAATAAGTAATTAATTGTAAGAAATTTTATTTGAATTAAATTGATTACGTCATGAAGACGATGAATCTATATTGAATGTATTTCCTTAAATAAATTATTTATAACAAACTTTATACAATGTATTATTTAACACTAATTCGAAGACCATTTGCGTGGCTCTTAGCGAAAAGATGGCAAAGCTTATATTAAACAAATAAAAAATATGATAAATAAAGTAATTGAATTTGACAGATCTAACTTTAAATATCGGAATAATATATATAATAATATAATCATATATAATAATAATCAATAAATATATAATACATATAAATAATATATATAATATAAAATAAAATATATATATCAATTATAAAAAATATATACTACTAATATAATATTATATAAATCAAAATATATTATATTATGGCGCCTGTGAATTTCTACGATACAGGAAACTTAAGGACTTTTGCCAAATAAAATATAAGCTATAATAAATATAAGAAATATCATATATTAACTTATAAAATATATATATATATGATTATATATAATAAAAAAGATCAAGTAATATATATAATTTAAAATATTATATAATATATATTATAGAAATTAATAAATAAATTACAATGTCATAAAAATAAAAAAAAAAATAAAAAAATTTAAATATAGTAAATTTAATATAATTATAATATTTATTGTTTAAGAAAATCTTACTAACTTAAAAAAAAATTAATAATCATTATAATATATTACATACCAAAGCATAAATATTGGTAAATATTAAAAAATAATAGAAAAATCCTATTATATAAATTAAAATTATAAACTAATTAGTATAATTTTAATATATATTAAATTTTTTTATATTATTTTTCTGTTTTATATTTATTGATCAAAAATATTATATTAAGAAATAATTTAATATTTTTATAATTAAAATATAAGAATATATATATATAATATTATATAATAATAATTATTATTAAAATAAATAATAAAAATATATATATATATAGAATATATAGATATATATAAATAAATATAGATAATATATGATAACTATAAAAATAATAATATACCAATAAAATATAATAATAAATATAATAAATAAAGTAGATATATTATAGCCAAAAGTCTAGTTTCGTTCATTTAGAAACAATTAAAAAGAAATTCATGCGAGATTCGATTGGCACTTTGTTTGCGAATAGCCAGTTATGTGGATTTGAAGAAATTAATATTATATATAAAATAACTATATAATACATATTAATATAAAATAATAAAATATAATATAAAATAAGAATATATATGAATATATTATAACTATAAAATTAATAAATAGATAAATAATATATATATATAAACAAATTAAAAAGTATAAATATATATATAAATATATATATAATAATATAAAATTAATATAATAATATAATATAATAAATATATATTATAAATTATTATAATAATTATAAACTATATATATATATAAAATTTATGTATATATATATATAAGTAGTTAGGAGAGGGATATTGTCGACAACCTAGCTCCAAGCCCCTATTTATTGACCTTTTTGGCCACTTGACCTTTTATATTGACCAAGTTACCTTTTTTAGACGACCAAAAATTTAATTAACCTGCCCTTGACCTTTTTGACCCTTTACCCTTTTTGGGACTTGACCTTA
>JABUQX010070690.1:7500-12389 GCA_015478945.1 Trachelipus rathkii | reverse complement strand
ACTCACAATTATCTAATTTCAGATCATTCTATGAAGTTTGATCAAATTTATATATTACATGTACGAAAGTTGCGCGGATCGACTCGAACAGCCATCCGCCATCATTGGTGCTCTAGCGGTTTAATGTTCGAATTCTTGACCTGAAACAGTGAAGTGAAAAAAAAAGTAAAGTTGAATAAGTGGAATAGTATAGAACCGAGGGAGAAGCAAAAACTCGCTTTGAAAGAACATGCAGTGAAAGAAAATGGAGAGAGAAAGGAAAACGTAAAAGCAGACAGTAATAGAAAGGGTTAAATGTTTGAGATTGTTGAAATTTTTTTTTTTTTTGTGTTTCATCTATTTTTTTTCGTTTTAAGTTTGATAAAATTAAAACTAATGGAGAGAAATAATGGACCATTGGTATACTGAATAACCAACTGAGAAGAAGAGAAAGAAAAAAATAGTAGTAATTAATTTGATTTTTTAAAGAAAATAGATTTTTTTAGACTCTCTCAGCGTTGACCGGGATGGAGGAGACTGATGAAGGGAAGAAAGAATTGGGAGGTTGAATAGATAATAAATTATAAAGAGAGAAAAACGTTAAAATGGAAGTAAGTTAGAAAATTTATAAAGTTAATGGTTTATAGTTATAGAAATTTAGAAGAGTTCTTATATCAAAAGTTATTTTGTATTTTAGAGACCCGAATGCTAGGACTCGTGCTCTTTGTTACTAAAATTTAAGTGATTCCCGGATACAGTTAAAGAAAAGAGTGGTGCGCGCGTATTTCCTTGACATTCTATCAATGTACGTCTGTGACTTTACCACTGTTTATTTGAACAGTTATTAGGTTGCGGGGATGATATAAGGTTAAAAGTGTAATCAGTTGTATTTTTGGAGTTAAAACGCAAATTGTAAGTTGCTACTTTTCCTGTGTTTATCTTTGCAAGTTTTTATTAATCGAGTAGTGATAATTTCCTCTTGAAAGAAGGTCGCTATTTGGAACTAATTACTTATAACCTTAAAGGTGTAATTTACTTAACTACGACTTTTGAAATGTGTTAAACTTTTTCCTATAAGATATTTGTTGTTGTTTTCAATTATTTCGTATAAACATAAGTATAATTTTCTTAAGTACGATTTCTTTAGTGTTTACATAGAATTTTGTGACGCGACGACTTATGCTGAAACCTAGATTGAGGACAACCACTTTTTCTGTGCCTTTGATGATCGATGTCTACTCCAGTCATAACGATTTCTATTGAATATGGAAAAGCGTATTATTATTAAAAAAATTTTTAAGTTTTTTCCTATAGTTTTTGAGCTTTCTGCTTCCTTTATACAAAGGTTCGTCATATTGATATGAATTAAATTAGTTGAATTTCTTAAGCTACACTATTTTGACCAAACATTGTAAACTGCTTGGTACAATTTCAAATTCGTAGATTAACTGGTACGAAAGTTGGCGGGATCGACTCGTAACAGGGCCATCCGCCATCATGTGGTGGCTCCTAGCGGTTTTAATGGTTCGAATTCTTGACCTGAAACAGTGCCTGATGGAAGAAAAAGTAAAGTTGAATTTAGTGAATGAATATGGACGTTTAGTTTGCAGGACGCAAACTCGCTTTGAAGAAGCATGCCAGTTGAAAGAAAAATGGAGGAGAGATGAGAAACGTAAAAAGCAGACTAGTATGGTAATTATGTGTAAAGGAAGTAGTGAGTATTGGTGTAAATTTTTTTTTTTGTTTTTTGTTGTTTTGACATCTTTTTTTTTCTTTTTAAGTTTGATATTAAAACTTAAGTGGGGAGAAATATGGACGGATGGATATAACTTGAATAACCAACTGGAAGAAGAAGAGAAAGAAAAAAATAGTAAGTAAGTTAATTTGAGTTTTTTAAAGAAAAGTAGATTGTTTTTAGACTCTCTCAGCAAAGGTTGACCGGGATGGAGGAGACTGATGAAGGGAAGAAAGAATTGGGAGAGGTGAATAAGAATAGTAAATTATAAGAGAGGAAAAAGCCCCAAAATTGGGTAAGTAGAAAATTTATAAAGTTTTAAGTTTTATATTATAGAAAATTTAGAAGAGTGTTCTTATATCAAAAGTTATTTTGTATTTTTAGAGACCCAAGGCTGGACTCGTGCTCTTGGTTACTGAAAATTTAAGTTGATTCCCGGATACAGTAGAAGAAAAGAGTGGGTGCCGTATTTCCTTGACGATCTATCATTGCAAGATTTGTCACGTGGACGCTGATTATTGGACAAGTTGACAGGTTGCAGGGATGATATAAGGTTAAAAGTGTAACCAGTTGTATTTTAGGAGTTAAAACGCAAATTGTAAGTTGCTACTTTTCCTGTGTTTATCTTTGCAAGTTTTTATTAATCGAGTAGTGATAATTGCCTCTTGAAAGAAGGTCGCTATTTGGAACTAATTACTTATAACCTTAAAGGTGTAATTTACTTAACTACGACTTTTGAAATGTGTTAAACTTTTTCCTATAAGATATTTGTTGTTCAATTGATTTCGTATAAACATTGAGAGTATAATTTTCTTAAGTACGATTTCTTTAGTGTTTACATAGAATTTTGTGACGACGACTTATGCTGAAACCTAGATTGAGGACGAACCCTTTTTTTGTGCCTTTGATGATCGATGTCTACTCCAGTTCGATAACGTGGATTTCTATTTAATATGGATAAAGCGTTATTATTATTGAATGCATTTTTAATTGATTGCGAATTAGTTAGGGAATGTATATTATTAGTTAGGAATTTGAAATGCATTAGTCCAAGTTTGTTAAATATATGAAGAAAATTACTTGTTATTGTCTTTTCTCCCCCTCCGTGTTTTGATAAATTGTGAGGAAATAGCTCACAGATTGGTACTAATTTTCAGAGATTCTATTTAAGTTTGATATTTATATATTTACAGATACGAAAGTTGGGCGGGAATCGGACTCGGTAGCAGGGCCGTCTCGCA
Source organism: Trachelipus rathkii (assembly GCA_015478945.1). Lineage (NCBI taxonomy): Eukaryota > Metazoa > Arthropoda > Malacostraca > Isopoda > Trachelipodidae > Trachelipus > Trachelipus rathkii. The sequence goes on along the minus strand of JABUQX010070690.1, from coordinate 9,434 downwards.
ACAATATATTATATATATTATATATATATATTCTATTATATAGATTATAGTAGTATATATATATATACTATATAGTATATATATATATATATATATATATATATATTCTTTATATATATACCTAATATATCTATATAACTATATATATATATATATATATAGATAATTATGTTATTTTACTATATATATATATTACTATTTTAATATATATATTTATATAATATAATATATTATAACAATAGTTTATGTAAAAATTATATATATATATATATAAATAATATATATATATAAATATATATATCATTATATATATATAATTATAATCTAATATATTAAGAATATTATATATATATTTATATAATTATATATATATATATATTATATTATACTTTGAATTATAGTACATATATATTACATATATAATATATTGGTAAGATGGAGTAAACCGAGGAAAAGGATTTATATTATATAGTATACTACTTGGTTAAATAAAAAACAGAGAATCTATATACTTATATGTTAAATATATATATGATATATATAATATTATATATTTATTATATATATATTATATACTTGAAAAATATATATATATATTATATATATATATATATATATATAATATATATATATATATATATATATATATATATATATATATATAATATATATAATATATATGTATAAATATATTATATATATATATATATATATATATATATATATATATATATATATATATATATATATATATATATGCATTCGTGTATATGTGTTTGTGTTTTTTTGTGTGTATTTTCATTTGTGTGCTTGACTGTTTTCCTGTAAATGAAAAGTGTACTTTTTTAATGAAAATCGTACTTAGTTCAGTAATGACTATTTCAAAAATAATGAAAATTTGCATTGAGCACATCTGATAATGAGACGATGAACTAATTAAAAAAATTTGCATATTTTATTTTTGTTCTTCCAATTCATTTTTATTATAAATATATTGCCTTTTATATTCAATAATAAATTGTTGTCATTATCTTTATTACTTAAAATAACACTTAAATTAATAGATAAATAAATATATTGATAAATAAATGCATTATTAAATATAGTTATTATAACCTTTTAAATTTAATTTCAAAATTATTTTCAATTTCCAAATTTTTTACATTTTTATTTTTCCTTTTGGGTTTATTTCGAGTTAAAATAAAATTATTTTCATTTTTTTTTTAAATTAAATATTTTAATAAATATTAAATTTTACTTCCTATTAATAAAAATTTAATTTTAATTAAACAGTTGAATTATTATCAATAAAATAAGAACATTTCCACATAAAGAACAAAACAATATAAATATTAGTATTTAGAAACTGAAGCAAATGTATTTATAATAAAAAATAATAAATATAATAATAATAATAATAATAATAATAATAATAATAATAATAATAATAATAATAATAATAATAATAATAATAATAATAATAATAATAATAATAATAATAATAAAAATGCGGGATGTGGTCGACTACTGCCGTGAGGATTGTTTCCCGAAAGAATGTGAATGCGGAGAGTTGTGACAGAATCTGCTGGGAAGTGACTAGCTTGTTGAAAGGAAGATCAATACGATCTATCATACCATCAGCTGGAATATGGTTGTTGCTCTAAACAACGTCCGAAGGGTGATAGGACGATCAGATAATTGTCACTTCCCTAGAGGAATGGAGACCTTTCCCATCCGAAAAGATTGATGAATGAAACAGAGCACAATGAAATATTGAGACAGGAAGAAGTAACGATTAAATGTTGGATGACCTTTATATAAACATCCCAAAGAGAACTCTTCTAAAATTCCAAATATTTAGTCGGCATTTTGGGATGTCAAAGTGTCACCCCACAAAGGGTGGCGGAGGTTAAAATCACCTAGGACTAACATGG
>JABUQX010070690.1:0-2500 GCA_015478945.1 Trachelipus rathkii | reverse complement strand
GCAGTTGTTAGCAGTGGAAAAGGAAGTATGTGGACGTGCTAAAGTAGAAAGTAAGAATGTTAACAGTGAGTGGTGGAATGAGAGGTGATGTCAAGCTGTTTAAAGGTAAAAAGAAAGCGTGGTTTGAAAATGTATCTGTTAAAAGGCCAATGAGAAGTTTTCCAAAAGAAAGATGTTTGCAAGTATATAAGGAGGAAAAAAAATACTAAAGTGTGCATACGTAGGCGGAAAAAAGAAGTAAATGAAGAGTTGGAAGGAGGATGGAATGTGGGACTTACGAAGGAAGGAAGCGATAAAAGTTAAGAATGAGAATTAGGGGAACTGCTTAGAATAATGAATATGGATGGAGCTTTTGTAACTGAGGAAATTTATGTGAGAGGGAGTGTGGTAAGAACACTTGAGAATCTGAATAATATTACGTAATTAAGAGGTGATAGTGAATGTTGTGTGGGTTTTCATGGTGCAAGAAGGAATAGGTTATTTTGTGGGGATGAAGACATTAGCAAGGAGGAGGTAATGGGTAAGTGAGAAAGTTGAAAGAATGGTAAATCTGGCAGGTATAGATGAAATTTACTGGTGAAATGAATAAAGAACGGCAGGCAAGATGTAATTGATTGGAATTTGGAAGTTGTGTACTAAAGCGTTTATGGAGGGATAGTTTCGGGATTGGATGGGAGCAGTAATAGTACCCCTTAATTAAGGGTAAGGGAGATAAGGGGACTATAGGAATTATAGGGATTAGTTATTGACGTGTATAGTGGATCGATATATGCGGTATTTTAGTCAAAGAGTGCGTCGAGTTGACTGAAGGCCTGATTGGTGAAGAACAAGTGTGCGTTTAGGAGTGGTAAGGATGTGTGGATCAAATCTTTAACATTGAAACAAATATTGAGAAATGAGAGAAGAAGAATAATTGTTTAGGTTTATGGATTTGCCACAGCGTATGATAGGATTAATAGGGATGCCCTATGGCAGGTGCTAGTATATATGGTGTTCGTGGTAGGCTTCTAAATGGAAATCAACAGTCACTCGCTCCACTACGCACCGGTACATACGTTGAACCGCCATCGCTACTCACAGAGTAAAAATTGGTGTCCTAAGGACTTGGTTCATAATTCATTGGCGCGGAGTCAGGGCAGGGACCAACACACTCACGCCACTGTTATGTCCCATTGGTTATTCAATATATGGGTGTATCAAAAGTTCAGATATTGTGAGCGGTGTACAATCTGGGGGGTGGCACCACGGGTACGGGTGGATCAACGCTTCGCGCAAGGTTTATCTAATGCAGAGAGTAAGAGACACTTTCTAACACTAGAGCACCATCACGCGGAAGCAATCCTGTGTTGGCTAAGGGGGTTCAGAGAATGGTGTTAAATGATGGAGAATGGAGGTGAGTGAGGGTGTCCCTATCTATTATATGCGATGATATTGGTTTTGTGTGGTGAATTGAAAGAGAGTTTGGGGATATTGATAGAAGTTTGGCGTGTGTGTAAAATGGAGGGTTTGAATAGTAAACGTAGATAAGAGTAAGGTTAAGGTTTTGAGTGAGGGACGTCCTCGTGTGATATGTTAGAGGTGGAGCAGTCCGCTGGAAAATGTCTGAGTATAAAATATTTTAGGATATATGTTGGATGAAAAGGGAACGGATGATGTGATGTGTAGCAGCGAAATGTTATAAATGGCAGGATAGGCGCTTGTGCAATTAAATGTTGGTGGATGTAAAGGGACGAAGTCTTGATAGTAGATTGTCCTTGTTGACGGAAAGCAAGCGCTAGAGGTCTCACATGAGGATAATTTTGTTACCTGTTGTTATGAAACTCTGAGTATAAGGGCGGTACGCGTGTTGAATTGAGCATACGATGCAGTTAGGAACAATATGGATCTGAATCTAGGCGATGCAAAGTTGATATGTGGCAAGAAGAGCTGACCAGGGGGTATCATAGTTTCACGATGGAATCTTTAGGTGGCATGTTAGGTTGTGAAAAGAATCGATAAAATGCGGAATGAACGTTTAGAGAGTTGCTAGGAGGTGTGAATAAAGGGGCAAATGAGAGAATAAGTGAAAAGTACGTTGAGATGCCTTGTTATGTGGCAAGAATGAATGACAGTTTGGTTGGTTAAGCGGAGATTATAGTGGGTGAGTGTGTTGGGATCACCGGCTGGGCTAGGAACGAAGGAAAAGTGGTTGCGTCAGTTAACGGATGTTTGAAATAGAGATATGTGAGTTTAGGCAGAGGCGAGAATAAGTGCATTATAGGAGTGATGGGGGTTTTTTGTGGAGGAAGGCTTAGTTGGTCCCACCTGGGCCAAGGGGATAGCACCTACCTTGGCGAGATGCAATAGTGAGGGTCTGCTGCGGTCCTGAAGCTCTAGGGTGGATTTTCTGACTGTATTCTCACTAATAGTAATGAGGGAAGTAAGACTGGCTTTTCTTATTTGACTTGTGCATATTCTTGTCTGCTCCTTTTTTTTTCCCGATGTTGTGAAGGCACCTTAC
>JABUQX010070689.1:15000-16268 GCA_015478945.1 Trachelipus rathkii | reverse complement strand
AATTTGGGCATAGATTTGTTACTAGGAAGCCCCTGAGAGAGAAATAGGCCTTGGTTTATGCCTGATCCAAGGCTAGCTACCGTGAATAAACTAGCTAATATAGATGGTAAAATATATAAATAAAAATTGGCACGATATATTCACTTCACTCATGGGCCTTCCTAGTAGGCTTAATCAATAACAATAATATTTACTTAATTAAAATAATTTCATATTTCACACCAATGGCACTTACCACGTTATAAAAGTCAATAAACTTGGCAGAATATTGCATGACAAACTTGCTTGACCATAGCAATTAGATCTTCAATATACATAAATGCACGCGATATATATATATATATAATATATATATATATATATATATATATCATATATATGATATATAATATATATAGTAATAATAATATATATATTATATATATAATTTTGTATAATTATATATATATCAGCAACAAAATTTTTAGAACTGCTAACATACGCTCACAGTTCGTAAAATGATAAGGAAAATAATTCCATATATATATATATATATAATATAATAATATATATATATATATATTATATAGTATATATATAATAATATATATATTATATATATAATATATATAAATATAATATATATATATATATATATATATTTATTGATATATATATATATAATACTAGTAGATATTAATTATATTCATTATATATATATAGTTTGTTGGTTGTTTGAGGTTGTGAGTTTTGGAATTTAGTGGGTATATATATATATAAATAGATAATTATATATAGTATATAAATATATATTATATATAATTATAATATCATATATAGTATATATATAATAATATATATATAGGTATAATATATAGTATATATATATATATATAGCAACCCGGCCTTTACTCTGTTTTTTTTGCTTGAAAAACTCTTGGACCAGAATCGGAAACTTTTGCGCCGAGAAAACACGATCTTCTAGAGAGCTCTGGAAAGGAGTTAGAACAAATTTTGAGGCCAAATGAAAGAAGATGCTAGTTCCATTTGAAAGGGTGAAAACCCTACCTGAGTGTATAACTCAGGGACTAGCATCGAAAACCATTGGGCTGAAAAGAACGTCTAGGATTCTCGGGATCAAGAGTCTTGGAGCCAAAGAAAAAAGATGCATTGGCCCAACTTGACAGGGCGAAGTCTACCAAGAGATGTTGGTGGTAGAATGTGTTAGAATGTAAATAATATAATATACTATATATATATATATATACTATATATAGTATATAATATAT